>JAJOOO010016131.1:0-22078 GCA_029582685.1 Solanum piurae
CATTTGCCATATATATGAATATATTATTTTATTCAATTTAATCCATTAAGCTGCCTGCTTGATTTCCTTCTTCAACTTTTCATCTTTAATTCGTTTTAGCTCCAAACTTCTTCATTTTTCCATCAATTTAATCCTACAAATAAAATACACAATTTAGCACAATCCATAAAATTTATGCTAAAAAAGGACAAATATAAATAATAAATGTGAGGAAATAATGATTAAAAATATGTATTTTTAGCCTCACATCACAGCTAATCTGTCAAAAACTTTGTTTTTATTTTTCTAACTAGACTGACTCATACAAATGTGCCTTTTGTGTGGTATGACTAATGTGAAGAGAGCTTCTAAAAGTTTAAGACACTTTTGGATATGGCTCCTATCCTACCATTGTCGGTGGAAGGTAAGGACTTTATTGTGTTTTGTGATACTTCACATTTGAGTTTGGGTGTTTTCACTACTAAAAAACTGTCAAAAAATGATGGACTACGTCGCTTTTTTGGTCAAAATCGATGGAAAAGCGACGCAGTCATGTCCATCGCTTTCTGGCTCGACACTTTTAAAAAAGCGACGGACTACGTTGCTTTTTTTATATTTTCATTTATTTTTTATTTCCAAAAATCGATGCAGTCCGTCACTTTTCTGGAAATTGATATTTTGAAAATCCCAGAAAAGCGACGGACTAAAGCACATAGTCCGACTAAAGGATCTTGTCCGTCGCTTTGCTGGGTTTTATTTGAAAAAAAATAATGCAAAAAAGTGACGGACAAAACCACTCTGTCCGTCGCTTTTATTTGTAATTTTTTGACAGCAGAAACTTGCAGTTTCTTCTGCCCACCTGCAAATATAAATCAATTCAATTCAATTCATATTCAACCAGCCCAATCAAACAATATAATGTAAACATCACACACAACATATAAAACATCAAACTTAAATCAATCTTCAAAAATATCTAAATCACAATACAAAAACTTATAAATTGTTTCAAAATGTGTTTCAAAAGAGACCTAAACTAGGGAGTGGAATCTATAAAATCATCAGCCTTCTCCTCACTGTCGTCGTCGGTGTCCTCGGCAGGAGAAGATGTACTAGGTCGACGAGCGAGGTTCAACACTTGTTCTTTGATTTCCTGAATGGTCGCACTCATGCTTTGTTATTCAGCTACTCTTTTCCGCTCCGACTCTGCCAAAGCCGATGTAAGTTGTGCTATTTGAGCCGACCTAGCAGCAATCTGAACACCGTCAAGTGCCTCGGCTTGACGTGACGATTGAATACCTTGTAATCCTAACTAGAGTCATCTTACGTCGTTTCAAGAGCCCAGACCATAGACTTTACCCTTTTGTGTCCCCCTAACACTTTCTCTGTCCAAATTTAGGTGGACAGTTCAAGTGTCATTTGGACCGAACTATCTAGATTCTCAGCGCCGTACTGATGAAACTCATTCTGCATATTAAATATAAAAATTGACATCAATATATATACATATATCATAAATATATTCATTATTAATATATATTATTCATATTAAATTCTTATAAAAGTTCGTTCTGCCCTTCCCTCGACCCACACATTCAGATCCGACTCATTTTCGTTCTTCTTCACATGAGTCTTCTTGAAAACCTCCGGTCCAATGGGAGTGCGCCCTAATTTTTCCTATAAATAAAATTGAAATTTATAACGATATATATGAATCAACTAATTATTTATTTAAAGTTTGAATTAGAACTTACCATCTATATTGTAATTGTTCCAACGGTCTTTGCACCTCCGGTGTGCAACGAGTCACCCTTAAGACTGTCTCTATCCTTTTTGGCTCGTTCAGACATTGTCTTAAACTTATCTGTATTCCAATACACACATAAATTATCAAAAACATGAGGCAACATCCAAGACATACGTTGTTCAGTATCCCAAACTTTCTTTAGCCAGCTAGACAGTCTCGCGGATGTCCGCCTCTCAAATGTGGTCGCAATGACCAAATTGTACCTCGACTCCCAAGTACATATAGTCTTAAATATATTAAATAACGTTAATTATATCGATAGTAAAAAAGGTAAAGTATACTAAAATTGTTAAACATAACTAAAAAACATATACCTTAAATTCATTAAACATCGTCTGGCGTATACTGTTTGGAATCTCCCTCCAAGAGTGATAAGCCTGTGTATAAAGTTTTCTAAAACAATCTTAAAGCCCGGACAACATCCTTTGCAGGATGCCACCTGCAAAACACATAATAAATATGTTAATTCATGAATAATATATTAAAGTAAAAGAAATAAATAAAATAAACTATCAAATAGATAACAAAATAAACTTACGATGATCCATCCGGCTCAATCATGACTCTACCAAGTTTGTCCTTCTGTCCAGGAGCTAGAGCAGGCATCTCAGCATCTGGTGTAGCACTAGGTGCAGTTGTAGTAGAAGGTGATACACGAGAATGCACAAAATGCTGAGTTAATGGAGGCGTACCGGCCATAGCATCTGACTGCTCGCTACTAGAATCTCAATCCTCATGGCAGATAACTGAGGAGATGTACCTGTGGGAGATGGAGTACCATCCTATATCCTACCTATCGATAAGGGTCGTGGTCGACGAATAACCTATAAAGGTAGGTCCTCGTAGCGCCGTGGAGGCAATGCCTGTGAAGTAGAGAAAGCACCGACTGGTCGATGATAATTAGGATAATATGCCCGAGGATCCGCCGTTCCAAACGTAACAGAAAATAAATGAGTATCATGACTGATGCGCTCTGGCGCATAAGAAATAGATCCTGGTATATCCTCAGGATCTATGGATCTCCTAGACTTCTTCTTTTTAGCCTTATTAGTCTGGCTAACTACAAGATGCTCGCGATGTCTATTACCGTCACCGCCTGATGACGTTTGTTTGCAAATTTACATGTATAATATATAAAAATCATAAATTAAATAAAATTTGCAAAATAAATTAACTTACATATACTAGCTTTCATTCTACTACTATTCCTCCTCGCTTGTTTCAATTCCATCATTCTCCCATTCTTCCTCCTCAGTTGTTTAATTTTCATTATCGTCCCATTCTTCATCATCAGATGATTCATTTTCCTCATTCTCAGATATTTCTTACTCAACATTCAGAATCTCATCATAGATACTTCTTCTAATAGGTGTTGATGATGTTGTAGTGTGGTTTCAAGTTAATTCAGATACTTCTTCTAATTATTAAGTTCTAATTAATTAAGGTCATCAAGAGTTAGTTATATTCAAGTTCAAGTTCTAATTAAATTCAAGTTCATATAAAAGTTATTAGTTAATTCATGAATTGGTTATATTCAAGTTCAATTTCATATCAAAATTCTAAAATTAGTTAAATATAAACTTCAAATCCAAGAATTAGTTATATATATATTAAAGTTTTAATGAGTTCAAGTTTTCAATTCAAGTTCATAACTAATTTCTAAACTTAGTTATATATTCAAGCTAATTAGCTCCAAGTTCAAGTTCAAGTTAATTCTAATTAATTCAAGTTCATATCTCTAATCTATAAAATTAGTTATATATAAACTTCTAATCCAAAAATTAATTATATATATATATATATATATATAATCAAGTTCTAATTCAAAAAAAATAAACCCTCATATATTCATTCATGACATTCAAACATTCATCCTGCATATTCATGATATTCAAACTTCATCAATACTAACTTCTAACTTCAAATTAACAATTTACTAACTAACAATCATCAAATTTACAAAAATCCCAATTCACAATCAAATTAAAGATTTTCAAATTCAAACTAGTACTTAAATAAAAAAATCCTAATTCATTTGCTAACAAACATAATCAATCATTCAATAAAATACAAATTCTATAACTAATTAACAAATTCAAACAATATACCACAAATTGAAAAAATTGAAAACTAAGTTTATGAAACGCTAACCTTAAATTAAAGGAGAAAAAGACAATGAAGTGGGAGGGCAGCAACCGCAGAAACATCGACCGCGTCGGAAGCAGCAACGACGACCTGGAAAGCAGCAATGATGGCGTCGAAAGCAACAGCGGCAGCGTCGGGGTCAGCGGCGATGATTTTAGAGAGAAGGAAGAGAAGAAAAATGGGGAAAATTGCGTCTTCTATATGCAGATATTTTAAAGAAAGCGACGGACAACGTCTCTTTGTCCATCGTTTTAAAAAAAAAAATGGTTGACCAACGTTTTGACCAAAAAGCGATGGACTAAGAGACACTGTCTGTCGCTTTCTTAAAATATTTGATCATATATTCTGACCAAGAAGCGACGGACATAAAGATGTCATCTGTCGCTTCTTTAAAAAATAATTAAACAATTAAAATTAATAAAAAGCGACGGATGGCGTGACTTTTTGTTTTAATTTATACATAATTATTTTTAATAAAAAGTGATGGAGTAAGTCACTACCTATATAAAATAAATAATTATTAATTATATATATAGTTGGCACAAAAATCCGCGAAAAAAGCAACGGACTAAGAGATGTCATCCGTCACTTTTTAAAAAATAATTTAAAAAATATTTTTTTATATAAAAGAGACGGACGGTGTGGCATTTGGCGTCGCTTTATGGAGCGACGCTGTCCGTCGCTTTTACGTCCATCACTTTTTGGCAATTTTTTAGTAGTGTTTGTTGATGCAGGACATGAATGCCATTTCATATTCTTTAAGGAAATTGAAGGTTCATTAGAGGAACTACCCAACCCATAATTTGGAGTTGGCACCGGTTGTGTTTGCACGGTGATACTATCTTTATGGTATTAGGTGTAAGGTGTTTACATATCATCACAACTTACAACATGTGTTCACTCAGAATGATCTAAATCTGAGACAAAAAAGGTAGATAGAGTTGTTAAAGAACTATGATGTGACCATTCAGTACCATCCGGGCAAAGCCAATGTGGTGATAGATGCATTGAGCCGGAAATTGGTAGACTAAACTAGGGCTAAGTGAGAGGGTAAGAGCCAAGGAAGAGGACTAGGCCAGTCCACTCTTACATGGACATTGCCTCACCTTCTACGACCACCACCACGGCTCGTGGTGGGCTAGAAAGTGGCTAAACCTAGGCTGCCCAAAACAACCCCCTTCACACGAGCCACTTCACGGCTCGTGGTGATGACCAGGACTCGTGGAAATGCTCGTGGTGGTGCCGTAGACTTTTAAGGGTTAATGAGAAGGTTGCCTAGCTACTTTATCATGACCACGAGAGGCACCACGACTCGTGGAGCCTCACGTGAAGGGCTTTTCATTAGACTTAGAGTGTAGGGTCAACTTCAAATTGTCATATCTCATAGTTCAAAACGAATTAGGTGTCCCATGGCCTATAAAATTAAAGGTCTCTGAGTCCTCTTTCCAACGCCACCGATTTTTCCCAATTCGGATCTCGGAGTAAAAAGTTATGCCTGAAATAGTGAAGCACTACCAAACTGAAAATTCTTCACGACCTGTGGTGATGATGACGGTTCGTGAAGGCTTCAGTCATGCCATTTCGGCAGTTTCCAACAAGTAACTTATTGGGTCTTTTCCCAATTGTTTTAACTCAAGAATATCTCCCAAGCCTAGGACCCCTATATAAGTCATTTTAAACCCAAAACTCACCCACTTAAATCATTTATTCAAAGACCCAAAATCAAAACCACAAAACCCTCTTCTCTCAATATTTCTCTCTCTAATCTCAAGGAAGAAGAATAAGCCATTGGAGCTAGGGATTGTAGATTTTCAAGATTCTTCCCCAAATTTTTGGAGATTCTTAATTGAGGTATGAATGCTTTCATTCTTGGTTAGCCATCACCAAGAATCCCCTTCAAATTATGTTTTCAAATTCCCCAAATCTAGAGTTTTCAATCTATGAACATGGATCTCTTTCCAAAATGAATTCAATTGTTTAATTAATGTTTATTATGATTGATTAAGATGATTTATGATTAGATTAATGGATAATTGATGGATTTTGATGAAAATCTCCCTTGGACCCATGATTTCCCATACTTCCTAAATTGTGAACTAGGGTATGAGTTGATTGATCATGTAAGCTTGACAAGTGATTATGTTGCGTTGAATTATGTTTGTTATTGATGATACTACTGATTTTAGATGATATTAACTTGAATTCCAAAGAATCCATGAGTTTTCTCCAATCCTAGCTATGACTCTTCTCTACACTATGAATGTTGTTAGAAGTTGATTCAATTGATTGAATAAGAGTTGATTATAAGGTAATTACATGATCTAAGTATGATTATACATATATTATTGATTAAACTAAGATTCTAGGGTTATTTCATGAAAGAGGCAAATTGAGGGGTTTGATCTAATCTTCTAGGATTGATGAACTTCTTGGTAAATTGTTTTAGATTAGATCACCTAGACATGAATTGATTATGATGAATCTTGTAGACCTAAACTAACTTGATTATGATCATATTGGTTATGTTGTTGGTTTATGATGTTCTTCTATCTAAAGTGCCAAATCTAAGATGATAGACTTGATCTTGACTCTTGACTTTAAAAGGGCAATCTATGAAGGTATGATATGATGAAGTTAGATTATATGAATTGTTGATCCACCTATGGTGGAGGTGTTTACTTATTATGTATTTCCTTGTATGTATGGATTGATCCACTTATGGTGGAGGTGCTATTTTTTAATATGTTGTGGTGTTGAAATAAGGTCCCTCTTCCCTACAACCCTAGATATGACTGAGCATGATATGATATGAATATGAATGTTATGTTATAATCATGATGGTGTTTCTATGATGAATATATCCATGTCTTTTGTAATGAATATTAGATATATTGATTTACATGGTCTAAGATCCTAAAATGCAATATATGTGAATTGTGCTTGAGTTGGGATATTATGTACATGTTGTGACCCCTTTGAGAAGGGAGGTGTCTATGTTGATAATGTTATTGTTATTGTGCCATTGTGAGGACAATCATGCACACACACACACTCCATGCATAAACATGAATATGATGTGTCTATGGTGTTAATTGAAAGACTAATTCTCATATGCACCTTTACATACTATTATGCATGAAATGTATATGACTATGAAGATATGACTATGTACAATATGATATGATTATGTACGATATGATATGGCTACGCATGATAAGTTAAGATTGTGGTAGTAATGTTGTGTTGTATGAAATGTTATTCTCATGAACACACTATAAACATAATGTGAAAGGTTTACTCACATGTTGATGGTTCTAAGGTTGAAAGGACATTCTCACCCTATGAATCTTTGAGCTATTATGATATGATGTTGGGTTGAGTGCCTAGTACATTCTCTCACTAACCTAAACTTAAGAAAGGACTTAATATGAATTTTAAAGGGAATTATGCTTAGCACCGAGCGAATATGAATATGAGCTGGGTTCCTTCACACTAGTTGGGAGGTTCACAATACGGTGTCTCATGGGATGGAAACCTTCTACGTTTAGCAAGTTTGGGTTTCTAGTAGCAATCCCCATATCCCATAACTATGTGCCCACATATGTTTTAGCTAGTGGATCCACCTAAAATATAATATGTATGTTCTACCTTTGGCAAGTAGGACACTCTCTTTTCGGTGTGGGAGTAGAACACCGCATTCCATGTAGCTCACATGGTCTATGTCAGTTGAGGTGATTTCCCTAAATGATACGAATATGGGCTATAATAAGATCATGGACTCTAGTCATGACTTCTTGAGAGGTACTACTTAGTATGAGTGGGGGTATGGGACTTCACCCGTACATTGCACAAGTGGACTTCAAGAGAGGTTACAGTTAGGTCATCTTATGTAATGAAGACTTATGAATTATGTATGTGTGATATGAATGAATGTTAAGGTTGACTTTACTAATTATAAGTTACGATCATGAATGTCCCCTTACTTATGTATGTTGGCTATGAATGAATCAAAGTAAGATATGTATGTTGTTGATGATCTAAGTGTGATACTTAACATTTGGTAGGGCTATGGGATCTTACCTTTGCATTGTACTAGTATGACTTTGGGTTGCTTACAAGTTAGTATGAACATATGTTAATTATAATCATGGTGGCCTAGAAGTGATACTTAGTGTAGGTAGGACTATGGACCCTATCTATGCATTGCACAAGTAGATCTTAGTGTTACTTATGTGGTTGTTCTATTGTGGTGTTATGATCTTGATATGTGACTGTGCATGTATGGGTTATGTCTTGTAAAGATTGGGATGTGCATTAATCTTGTGTTGGAGACTATGTTGTAATATGATGATATTTCCTTATGATATGATGAATTGTATGTGAGTTGCTTTATGAGTTGCATTCTCCAATGATTTCAAAGATGTTTAAAATGACATATAGCATGGTTTCAAATGAAATGTCCCTTTTATGCATGTTTTAATGGTTTTATTGCATGGCTTCCATACTTAGTACTTTTTGTGCTAATCCTTTCTTTCTACATTTTTCAATAAGTGTAGGGTTTGGAGATGTGATGTCCAATACTTGAAGGATAGGTTTCTAAGGAGCTTGGAAATGAAGACTTGGTGAGTCCTCCTAGTTTCGAGGACAAAACCCACTATGTTCCCTTTATGTCTTTCTTGTATGTTTTAGCTTTATGTAAGGTCCGTGTCCCCAAGATTACTTATGTAAGGGCCGTTCCCATAAGAGTGTATTAAAGAGTTGTTATTCTAAATGTTATAGATGGTTTGAGACATAGTGTCATAGAAACTCCCTCATTTTATAAAGTCTTCGATTGTAAAGAAAAGTTTTATATTTTCTTCTATAATTCCTATGCTTTAATGTTCATGAAATGCTAAGGGCTTGTATAAGACCCCTTCGGGGTCAAGTACGTCATTTTACGACTAGGGGGTGCTCTCGGTTCGTGACATTGGGTATGTCTAAGAGACTGTTGGCCAGAGAGATTCAGACTCTAGAGTCTAAGTTCATACAATTGGGCATCTCAGAGAAAGGTTGGGTGTTATCCAATATTGAAATTTAGAGGAAATCAAGACTAAATAGTTTAAGGATAAGGAATTAAACAAGCTCATGAACACGGTGGTGTATGGGGAGACTCCAGATGCTACATTCTATGTAGGTGGGGTCTCAGTTTTAGACAGCGGATTTGTGTTGCTCGGTAGCGTCTCATGGCTCGTGGCATTCGATTCATCTGGGTGTGATCAATTTGTATTAGGGTTTAAGGTGGATTTATTGGTGGATGATAATGCTCAGGTTACTCATATAACAATTTAACGAGTAGGCGATCATTAGCAATATAATTATACAACGTATGAGGTCGGGGTTGAATCCCACATGGAATGGTATAAGTAAGAATTCAATTATGAAGTTAAATAGTGATCTAACCTTTGGTAGTAAGAAAGTAACAAGTGTTCAACATTAACAAATTTGGATAATTCCAATTATCAAATAAAAATGATTTAGTAACCAATTTAAGCAAAGGTAATCAAAATGAGTATTTTGCAAGCGGAGTAACAATCTAGGAGTGTGCAGAAGTGTCAATGGGTGCTTGAGCACTCGAAACACTTTAAGTGTATCCGCCTATACTAACATATCACAATCAGGTTCTCCCTATTAAATGTGATTATAAAGATTATTCCATGTATAAATAGTTTTCCAAAAAATAAAAAAATAGGACAACAATTCAGATTTTAAAGTCAACAATATAGTTTTCCTTTTCTTTTTTTATGGAAAACTATTTATACATGGAATAATTTTAGGAATAAATAACTTTCCAACTTTTAAGACAACTATGTATATTTTAAAGTTGGCAAAAAATAGTTATTTATTTCCAATACATATAGTATGTTTCACAAGTATATAAACTCTTGTGGAACTTACTTAGGTCTCATCATTTTAATTCTAAGCAAAAAGTATCTACACACACTTTACATTTACTCTAGAAATGACAAAGGCTTTATTGACTAGTGTGCTTATGGTTTTCTTCATTTTTTCCAATTTCATCCATATGGGGAGATGTGTGGAAATGGAAAAACAACAAAGTGTGATTGGAAGGTATGGGGAAGTTCCTCAAGGATGCACTACTGCAGAAGATTGTACAACCTTTTGCACATCTATTGGCTACAAAAGTTGTGGGTGTAATGATAAGCATTGTTGTTGCATTATTCCACCACCTAGTTCTTAAGAAAAGATGATCTAAAACTTCAATTTTGTAGGATGTTCTTTCGATGAAATTTAATAAGACAAATTCTGATGATTTATATACTTTATACTTGCTTGCTTGACTTTTTTTATTTTTAGAATTATACTATTTGTTGTGTATACTGATTGTATGCTTCAAGACATTCTTCTTTACTTTTTTATATGTGATAAATAAGAAAAATTATTGTATATCAAACACCTATGCAAGTATATGTGGTCCTACAAATACTTCAGTAATAAAATTATTGAATGTCATTCCATATAACTTATGATTAATTGCTAACTAAACTAATGTCACTACTTGAAAATTAGAGAACTAATGAAATCTATCTCAACCTCGACCGATTGTTATATGCCAACCCAGTTAGAATTACAAAAGGAAGAATAAAACACACATAAGTAAAATTTAAAACTAATAAAAGTCATAGCATGATCCTTTTCATAGAAAAACTCATAAGAAGTGGGGAAAAATAATAAAAATCTTCCATAAAACCGGGGTCACTAGTACAAGCCTCAAAGTGTATCAAAGTATGCTAATAGCTACATCGCTGTCTGAAAAATATGAGAGACATGGACAAAATAAAAGGGTAGAATATATTTATTTACAAGGATAATATTCTAACTTTTTGTTTGGTATCTCCCCAATTTTTAGTTGCTTTTTTTCTTTAATCTCATATGAATAATGAAATTTGGGATTTTTCTCTTAGGTTCAGAAAGATTAATTTGGTGATTTGAGGGTTGATTAAAACTCAGTTTTGACATTGTTTCTAAAAATAATACAGATACAAGAAATTGATAATTCTCAAGTGTTGGAGCAACAACTTGACAATTAAATTTCATAAAAATGATAAACTAATTTTACTAGACTCTCCTCTTGATTTTACTGTTGTGTGCTCTATTATTTCTTTTAGGGTAGCCATTTTGACCTGATATTTTAGTTGAACATTTGTATTTCAATATGAATACGGGAGGATTCGTATTCTCATTAATAGCATGACTTTGATAAACTAAGAGACTTCAATGAATGTTCCAAAAGGGAAAGAAATAACGACAGTGTTTGTGGTTCATTTTGTCACAGTTAAAGGTAGATTATGATTATTCATGTAGATTTGACTTTGAGTAATGACTTATGACAAAAATATTTTGATGTCAATTGTCTTGATGGGACTGAAGAATTAAAGGAATGAATTGATAATGTAAAACTTAAGTTGGGACTTTGCTTAGAGATTGTATAAGAATTGGAAGGTGAATCTGTTATGTTTTACTTTATTTTATTGTGTCACATCAAACCTTGATGAGTTGATGGACTATATGCATTGCCTTAGAAAAATTATATTATTGACCTATAAATATATATTTGAATTGATATTTATTATTATATTAATACTATAATACCGTGTGATAGTGCCTTGTGGAAATTATGAGAAATTGGGGTCACGCCACATGATCCGTGGAAGGTTTCATATTGAGTAGTCAGACCATACGATCTGTGGCAGATGTATGGACTGATAAGTCTTCTATGGGTCTCGGACTGAGAGACAATGAGTGTGTATCATTAAGATAGACATGCATCATCCATATGACATTGCACTTCATTGCATTGGACTTCATTCGATGCTCATTGATTATGATTGATGAACTATCATTGTGGTTATGAGGTTCTGAAATATGTGGGTTGTTGACTATGTATATTGAAGTGCAAGTTGTGATTCTTTATTCGTGCTACGTTGTATTTGACATGGATAATGAATTATGACGAAATGAATTTTATGTTAATTGTATTGATGGGATTGAAGATTAGAAGAATGAAGTGATAATGTGAAACTAAAGTTGTGTAACACCTCGGATCTTAAAACGAAGAAAATCCTAGTTTTCAGAAAATCTGGTGCCAGTACCAACAGAACCACCCACGGACCGTAGGTAGGACCACGGACCATAGGTGGGGTTCCATCGTTAAGACCCAAATCATTATAGTCTCTGATCCCACCCATGGTCGACCAGTACGGTCCGTGGTTAGACCTATGGACCGTAGGTGAAAGTCAGCAGCCAGTTAGAGGGAAGTTGTTGTTGGGTCAACTTCAAACGGTCATAACTCGTAGCACACAATGATATAGGTGGCCCATGACATATAAAATGAAGCATAATTGAATCCTCTTTGCAACGCCACTAAGTTTGCTAAAATCTGATATTAGAGTAAAAAGTTATGCTCGTTTTAGTGAAGCCTTGTCAGACAGATCCTGACCGACGGACCCAAACGACGGCCGGTAGGTTAAACGATGGTCCGTAGGTCCCTCCGTGGATGGGCTTCGTCAGAATTAAGTTAGGGTCATTTTGGTCCTTTCCTTTATGCGTTGAGTACTTAAACTACGTCGTTTGATGCCTAAACTACGTTAGTTTACTCAGTTTAAGCCTAATAACCTAGTCGGAACATAACAAAAACCTTTATTCACCAAATTTCACCAGAACTTAGAACAAAAGAAGAGAAAGAGGCGACTCAAAAACCTTCCAAGAAAGCAACAAATTTCCTTCAGTTCCATCCTGAAAATTAAAATATTTCTCTCTGAAATTTATCACCGGGTTTGTGGGATTTCACTGGTGGATTCCTTTCATCCACTAGGTTCCTAGAATTCAGTCAGATTCTTGATTCTCTATATATTGCTGAAACCTATGGTTGCTAAAACCTTAGATATTAGTTGTGATTTAGCTGTTAGAGTATTCCTAATCAGATTATCATGTCTTTGTGGAATCATTGCTTAGTTCTTTGCATGAAACTCAGAACCCTAGTTGTGTAGATTTTCTTAGTTCATGAATTACACATGCTAGGTCAGTTAAACAGATATACATGCTCCAGTTTTGATTGTCACATCATCAGTATATAATTGTTACATTCTGAGATTTGCATGTCGTTATTTTGAGTTATTTAGTATTTCAGTTATGCTTTGTTCATATTATATGTTTTGTTCAACTTTTATCCTATTCTGCATGCTTAATACCTTCCAAGTACTGACGCATACTCTGTGCTACATATTTTCATGATGTAGGATCGGGTCCTCAGCATTTAGATCACGCATAAATTGGTTCCCGATCCACATTCAGCATCTTCAGTGGTGAGTCCTCATACTTCGAGGACAATAGACATGTTTTTAGATTTAGTCTTTCATTTCAGTTTTGCTAGGGTTAGCTGGGGACATGTCCCAGCAACTCTAGTTAGTTAGAGGCCTTTTCAGACATAGTTTAGATTCAACGTTAGTTTTTGAGTGATTGTTCAGTATCACTAAACTCTTAGAATTTTATATATATATATAAACCACTATTGGGTATTCCCCATCATTCAATTATTTCATGATTTAGCTTCCGCATTAGTTCATCTTTTTTGTAGATATATTCAGTTTGCTTATGATATGACAACTCAGGGTTAGCTTGGGGTCACTCGTAATCCTAGGTCCTGTGTTTACGTCCAGGGGTTAGCCTCAGGGAGTGAAAAACTTGGTATCACAGCATTATGTTTAAGAGTCCTAGGATTTCTGAAAGCCGCACTAAGTAGAGTCCTTTTCATGGGTGTGAAGTGCACCACATCTAATGAGAGGGAGGCTACAAAGTGTTTTAGGAAAACTTCACTTTCTTTGCTACTCTTATCATGCGTAAGGTATGATCCAACTTCTCGTTTCTAATCTAACGTTATGCGTTTCAGATCATGTCTCCTCGTAGAGCTTACCCATGGAATTCTAATGCACGTAACGCTAATACAGTCCCTCCAGTCCCAGACCATAAGGTTTCGAATGCAGAGTTTCAGAATGCTATCCAATTATTGGCTCAGAGTATGACTAATCAGAACAATCAGCAGGTTGAGGGAGATAAGCTTAGGGAAATAGCTAAGGTCAACAAGAAAGCTAGAACATGGAACTATGAGTACTCTCAGTAGAAATTGGGTGGTGGAAATCACTCACAGTTTCGACAAGACCAGAATAGTAGGGCACCAAACTCTAAGTCTCAGGGAAGTGTTTCCAGAAATAGGACCTACCCGACTTGTCCCAAGTGTGGTAAGAACCATTCGGGTCAGTGTATTGCAGGCAATGAAGGATGCTTTGGGTGTCTTCAGGTCATAGGGTGAAGAATTGCCCTTGTGCCAGGCATTGTCAAGAAGGTAACAATAATAGGGCTCAATCTACAGTTCCAACAACACCAGTAGCTCACCTAACTCAGCAGGGTGTGTCATCTGGTGCAGGTGGAAGTCAACGCTAGAACATGTTCTATGCTCTCCACGCTCGCCAGGACCAGGAAGATTCTCTTGATGTGGTCACTGATAAGTTTCAAGTCTTTCCTCAAATGTTTATGCATTGTTAGATCCAGGGGTTACACTTTGTTTTGTCACTCCCTATATAGTAGTAAAATTCGGTGTTAGTCCAGAAACTATTTTAGAACCCTTCTCAGTCTCTACTCCAGTTGGTGACCCAGATATAGCTAGACCGGTATTCAGAAATTACCCTGTCACAGTCTCTCAGGAAGTCATCTTAGCAGATCTTGTAGAGTTAGAAATGGTAGATTTCGATATCATTCTAGGCGTGGATTGGTTACATTCCTGTTATGCCTCAATTGATTGTAGAACTATGATAGTTTTGTTTCAGTTTCCAATGAACCAGTCTTAGAATGGAAGGGTAGTAGCTCAGTGCCTATATGTCCAATTATCTCTTACCTTAAGGCCAAAAAGATAATCTCTAAAGGGTAGTGTAGATCATGTTGACGACAAAGGGAAGGAATTAGAAAAAGTTGTTCATCAACTTGCTCTCTTAGGAGTTTGTCTTACAGACACATCAGATGGTGGTGTGGTAGTCCAGCATAGATCAGAACCTTCATTGGTAGCGGAGGTTAAGGAAAAATAGGACAGTAATCCTATATTATTCCAGTTAAAAGGTGCAGTTCATCAACATAAAGTAGAGGTTTTCTCCCAAGGGGGAGATGGTCGCTTATGTGTTTCAAAGGTGGATGAGTAGGTGAAACATCCTTGATTAGGCCAGATTCGGTTTATGAAGCTATTCAAAAAAGTTCAGCTCGTCAGAAATAGACTTAAGAGAGAAGTCCTATGCAGATGTAAGGAGAATGAACTTAGAGTTTGGGATAGATGATTGGGTTTTCCTTAAAGTATCACCTATGAAGGGGGTGATGAGATTTGAAAAGCTTGGAGGAGTTAGTCCGTAAAGGGAGCTACTTGGGAAGCAGAAGCAACCATGAAGGCCAAGTATCCTCACCTCTTTCCTTTCGATTCCGTTTCAACTTGAGATAATAGTTTCTTCTCCAATCTCTTAGTTTACTCTTGTGTAAATTCAGCCTTAGTTTCATGTTCCTTCAGTCGTTCTTCAATTTTCAGCATAATTGCATGTTCTTGGAACTTCGTTCAGTCATAAATCAATTTCTAATACTTAGTGGTAGGGATTGCAGCTCCTTCCCTCTATATTCATCTTCTTTAGACTTCATTCGAAGATGAATGTTCCCAAGGGGGAGATAATGTAACACCTCGGATCTCAAAACAAAGAAAATCATAGTTTTTAGAAAATCTGGTGCCACTACCAACAGAACCACCCACAGACCATAGCTAGGACCATGGACTGTAGGTGGGGTTCCATCATTAAGGCCCAAATATTTATAGTCTCTGATTCCACCGACGATCAACCAGTACGATTCGTGGTTGGACCTACGGACCGTAGGTGAAGGTCAGCAGCCAGTTAGAGGGAAATTGTTGTTGGGTCAACTTCAAACGGTCATAAATCTTAGCACACAAAGAATTAAGTGGCCCATGACCTATAAAATGAAATATAATTGAATCCTCCTTCCAACGCCACCAAATTTACTAAAATACGATCTCAGAGTAAAAAGTTATGTTCTTTTTAGTGAAGCCCTATCGGGAAGATCATGACTGACGGAACCAAACGACGGACCGTAGGTTTTTCCGTGGATGGGTTTCATCAAAATTAAGTTAGGGTCATTTTGGTCCTTTACCCTATGCATTGGGCACTAAATTATGTTGTTTGATGCCTAAACTACGTCGATTTACTCAGTTTAAGCTTAATAACCTGGTCAGAACATAACAAAAACCTTTATTCACCAAATTTCACCAGAACTTAGAAAAAAAGAAGAGAAAGAAGCGACTCAAAACCCTTCGTAGAACTCAATAAGTTTTTTCAGATCCATCCCTGAAATCAAAGATTTCTCTGTAAAATTCATCACCAGGTATGTGGGATTTCACTGTTGGATTCCATTCATCCACTAGGTCCCTAGAATTCAGTCAGATTCTTGATTTGCTATATCTTGCTTAGACCTATAGTTGCTAAAACCTTAGATATTAGTTGTGATTTAGCTGTTAGTGAATCCTAATCAGATTATCATGTTTTCGTGGAATAGTTGCTTAGTTCTTTGTATAAAACTCAGAACCCTAGTTGTGTAGATTCTCTTAGTTCATGAAGTACACATGCTAGGTCAGTTAAACAGATATACATGCTCCAGTTTTGATTGTCACATTATCAGTATATAATTGTTACATTCTCAGATTTGCATGTTAGTATTTTGAGCTATTCAGTATTTCAGTCATAATGTATGATATACATATTCAGTTGGGAGTAGGCTTAGCAGTGAGTGGACTAAGGTTCCAGTTTACCCTCACAGTCCCAGAACTATGTGCCCCCGTAGGTTTTTATGTCCCCTCTTTTGGGCATCAGCTTTAGTGATCACGCCATTCATGACTTTATACCCCTGGCAAGGTATATTGGGTCCTTTTGATGGGGCGTATACATCAAACATGCATGCCTTTATACATCTGGCAAGGTATATTGGGTCCTCTCGATGAGGCGTATACATCAGAATTCACGTTTAGCTCATATGGTTTTATGTCAGTCAATAGTAGCTCCCACAGTCAAACTCTAGTGTATTTGACCAGATTTTCAATTATACTTCAGTATTCAGTCTCATCATGTTTATGTACTTGGTCTTTGTATTCAGTTAAGTTCTTTTCAGTATATCTCAGTATTTCCATCATGTTCAGATTATGTCATTGCTAAGTTATGCTTTGTTCAGTTTATATGTTTTGTTCTGCTTTTATCCTATCTTGCATGCTAAGTACCTTCCAAGTACTAATGCATACTCTGTGCTACATCTGTTCCTGATGTAGGATCATGTCCTCAACATTCAGATCACGCGTAAATCGATTCCCGATCCATATTCAACAACTTCAGTGGTGAGTACTCATACTTCGAGGACAATAGACATGTTTTCAGATTTAGTCTTTCATTTCAGTTTCAGTTTTTCTAGGGTTAGCTGGGGACATGTCCCAGCAACTGTAGTCAGTTAGAGGCCTTTTCAGACTTAGTTTAGATTCAGCGTTAGTTTTTGAGTGATTGTTCAGTGTCACTTAACTCTTAGAATTTTATATATATATATAGACCAGTATTGGGTATTCCCCATCATTCAGTTATTTCATGATTTAGCTTCTGCATTAGTTCATCTTTTTAATAGATATATTCAGTTTGCTTATGATATGACAACTCAGGGTTAGCTTGGTGTCACTTGTGATCCTAGGTCCCATACTTAGGTCCAGGGGCTTGCCTCGGGGCGTGACTAGTGGGGACTTTGCTTAGAGATGGTATAATATTTGGAAGGTGAATTTGTTATGTTTTACTTTATATTGTTCTGTCACATCAAACCTTGATAAGGTAATGGCCTATATGCATTGCCTTATTAAATTTATGTTATTGTCGTATAGACACATATTTGAATTGATATTTAGTATTATATTAGTACTACAATTTGTGTGATAGTGCCTTGTGGAAATAATTAGAAATTGGGGTCAGGCCATACGCTCCGAGGAAGGTTTCATATTGAGGAGTCGGACGATACGTTCTGTGGAAGATGTATGGATTGATAAGTATCAGATTGGTCTCGAACTCAGAGACAGTAGGTGTGTATCCTCAGGAAAGACATGCATCACTCTACATGACATTGCAATTCATTGCATTGAACTTCATGCGATCTTTATTGATTATGATTGTTGAACTATCATTGTGTTTATGGGCTTGTGAAATATGTGGATTGTTGATTATATGTGTTGAAGTGCAAGTTGTGATGCTCTATTCGTGCTACATTGTATTTGAGTGAGAATTTTTAGGTTTGGTGATTATCTATTGCATTGCAGGTTGTAGTTGAGGAGGTTCGGTTGGAGAGAATTGGAGTACATGTGTTCTATACTCTTTTTCCTTGAGTTAGTGGTTTGTTTGTTAAGTCCTGTATCATTTGGTATTCACTCGTTGCTTCTACACTTATGCAAGTCACAAGCCCGAATCCACGTGATTATTCTCTTTTCTCTTCTACGTCCAAGTCTTAGTGTGGAGATTAGTGAGGTAGCGAGTTGTCATCTCAGTGCTCTCTTGCTCCTTATTTATTATGTTATTCTATTCTACGAACAATGTCATTTGTGTAACACCTCGGTATTTGAAAGAGTCAAAAATAGAAAGAATCAAATTGGGAATAGCCAAATCTGAAAATTTTCAACTTTTTGCTTAAGCTTTGAGTTTTGGGTCAACTTTAAACGACCATAACTTTCAGTATAGGATGAGTTAGGTGTCGCATAAGATATCAAATGAAATGTCTTGGAATCCTCTTTCCAACGCCATCGAGTTTGCTTATTTTTGAGCTTGTATGAGAGAGATATCCAGGTTTAAAGTCGAACTATCAAATTAAGGACAATTACCAAAAAATATGAGGGGTATTTTGATCTTTTCCTTACCCCATCAGCTTAGTTCGAAATTTGATATTATTTAGGGGTCTAAACTGATTTGGTTCAGTTTTACAAATCCAAAAATATGCTAGGGTTTTGAGAGGAGTTCAAGAAGAGGACAAAAGAGGAGAATATTTAAGCATTCATCAAGTTCTTGAGGTTTTCTTACGGATTTTTGCCAAAGGTTTAATCCCTAAGAGGTATGTGATTTCACATAGCATTGGGTTCTTTCACCCACACGCCAATCATGTTATTTTCTGCGTAATTTCATTCTTGAAGTTGAAGAGTTTGAGTTCTTGATTAGTTTCTTGAAGTATTGTTTCCGTTCTTCAATTAGGATGGTTTGATGAGTTCTTGAGCTAATTGTATGGAGCTTAAGGTTGTTTTTTGAGTATATTCTTATGTACTATTGTTGGGTATTTGAATCTAAGTGATTGGGGAAGAAACCATTCGATTCTAAGCGAATTGGGGTTAGAAAACGAGGAAAAAAATTCGTCGGAAGGTTCTGGGAAAAGGCTGGCACGCCGCCCCACTCAGTGCGCCAGAAGAAGGCTTCTATAGTTTGGGGCCTGGTGCCCTGCGCCAGACAGTGCACCCCAACTACTTGTCTGTAGGATAGGGTCTGGCGTCCTACGCCACTCAGTGAGCCAGGGTCCCCTTCCCCCACCCCTTCTCCGTCGTTTTTCCCGTCTGAGTTCTTTCAAAAGGTACCTTTACTCTCTTTGATTCTAAACTACTTCTAAACATCTATAAATCGTTCACAACATGAAATATAACCTTGAATTTATAATTCAAATTCAAATTCAAGGTAGAGCTAAGAGTCAAGTCTTGAGAGTTCTTCGAGTCTTTTCAAAAAGTCTTTCACAATTGTTTTTAAACTTTAAGATTTGAGCATTGAGTTTGAGAAAGACTAGAGCCGAGTTCATTTTATTTAAAATGATATATGGGAACTAAGTATTCCCAAGATTAAATGTTTTCACATTTAAGATGAGAGGAAACACTGATTTTCAGAAGAGTTTTCATGAGCAGTTTAGTACCATCTCTTTTAAGAGAAATATTTTTGAGTAATAATCGCAAACTACAGAAAGAGTTATGTTCTTAAACATATGAGCTAGTTACATTTTGGGAGTATTATTGAGCACCGATATGAGGATGAGTTCAGATAACTCAATGTCTCCATAAACCATGTAGCCAACGTGGGTAGAAAGGGTCATACTTTTAGATGATTCCTTAATGTTTTTTAGCATAGACTAGTGGATCCAAATAGTAGTAGGTTCTATACACCGGCAAAGTATAGGACAGTTCTGGCAGCGTGGGCTAGACGTTGTATCATCACATAGCTCATAGTGATGGTTGTCGGTTAGAGAATCTCCCACAGAGTTACTTGTATTTTTATATACAAAACTGAGTTATTATTGCATCTTTCAATACACTGAGTTGTTATCTACATGTTATAAAGCCATTCTTTATAATGCATTCTTTACTGCTGCTTTATACTGAAATGGGTTGAGTTTAGTTGAGACGAGGTAAGTCACTACTAAAAAATTGTCAAAAAGTGATAGGCTGCGTCGCTGTTTTGGCCAAAAACGACGGAAAAGTGACACATTCAATCTCGTCGCTTTTTGGCTCGATGCTTTTCCAAAAGTGACAGACGTCATCGCCAAAAAGTGACGGACTTCGTCGCTTTTGCTTTTTTTTAAAAAAAAAATCATATTTTTTGAAGAATGCCACGCTGTCCATCGCTTTTTTTTTTTTTTTTTTAATTTTAAGAAAGAGACGAAGTCCGTCGCTTTAATTAATTTTTAATTTTTTTAGAATCTTGAAAAGTGACGGACAATGAGACGCCGTCCGTCGCTTTTTTGGAAATAAAATTTTGAAAAATCCAGAAAAGCGACGAACTAAAGGACCCTGTCCATTGCTTTTCTCGGTTTTTTTAAAAAAAAAATCCAGAAAAGTAACGAACAAAACCACTCTGTCCGTCGATTTTTCTGCAATTTTTTTGACAGTAGAAACTGCCAGTTTCTGTTGCCCACTTGCAAAAGCAATTCAATTCAATTCAATTTATTTCAGCCCCAATCAGACACAAAACATTATAAAGAAGCTACACAAAATATAAAACAACAAACTTAAATTAACATTTAAAAATATCTAAATCACAATTTAATGACTTATAAAGTCTTTCAAAATTACAAAAAATTCCTTTCAAAATTACAAATAGTTCACAAAGACTATATTTTATCAAGATTTCTAAAGTTCAACCTAATAATTAGTTCATAAATTCTATAAATCAAGATTTCTAAAGTTTAAAAATCCCACAATAATTCAAGATTTCTAAAGTTCACAACTTAAAGCTCTAAAATCCACAATAATTCAAGATTTCTAAAGTTCACAACCTAAAGTTCTAAAATCCTAAAATAATTCAAGATTTCTAAAGTTCACAACCTAAAGTTCTAAAATCCCACAATAATTCAAGTTCTCTAAAGTTCACAACTTAAAGTTCTAAAATCCTACAAAAATTCAAATTTTCTAAAATTCATAACTTAAAGTTCTAAAATTCTGTAATAATTCAAGATTTCTAACATTTCACAACCTAAAGTTCTAAAATTCTACAGAAATTCAAGTTCTCTAAAGTTCACAACTTAAAGTTCTAAAATCCTACAATAATTCAAGATTTCTAACATTCACAATCTTATAAAGTTCTAAAATCCTACAAAAATTCAAGTTCTCTAAAGTTCACAACTTTAAGTTCTAAAATCCTACAATAATTCAAGATTTCTAAAGTTCACAACCTAAAGTTATAAATTCCTACAATAATTCAAGATTGTTAATGTTTACAATCTTATAAAGTTCTAAAATCCTACAATAATTCAAGATTTCTAAAGTTCACAACTTAAAGTTCTAAAATCCCACAATAATTCAAGATTTCTAAAGTTCACAACCTAAAGTTCTAAAATCATACAATAATTCAAGATTTCTAAACTTCACAACCTAATTAAAGTTCTAAAATCCTACAAAATTCAAGTTCATATCTATTTTCTAGAATTTCTAAGTTCAAGAATTTCCAAGTTCAAGAATTTCTAAGTTCAAGAATATAATTCAAGTAACCCAATTTTCAACAACAATATAATACA
>JAJOOO010016132.1:0-11638 GCA_029582685.1 Solanum piurae
AAAAGTGCAAATGAAAGGTCATTTTTACCATATTGGTAGAAGAAAGGAAATTGTTGTCCTTATATTAGGAAACACTTCCTTTAGTTCTTAAAGGGTTAAGAAGAAGGTGCCCCCTCGCGCCGTCGTCGTCGCTCGCTCGGCCTCGACTTTGGCTTCGGCTTCGGCTTCGGATTTGGATTTGGATTTGGATTTGGATTTGGATTTGGCAAATGATGTGATTGATCGCTCTACCTTGGCCTCGGCTTCGGCTTCGGCTTGGGATTTGGATTTGGCAAATGATGTGATTGATTGATAATATTTTTGGACAAAATTTATTTAATCAATCTTGTTAATTCATTTCCTTTCTCTTATAAATTAATTCAGAATGTTAGTTAAATAACAGAATTAATTTGGCGCAACGATATTTATTTGAAATTCACGTGTAACGATAATCCTTTCGAAAAATCGTTACTTTTCCCAAACGGTAATACTTCCAAAAAGTCGTTAGTTTTCCCAAAAGACACAACGTTCTGGGAAAAACGGGCCTGAACAGATTTGTCTGAACAGATGCGTTCCTTGCTACAACTGGCTATAAATAAGAGGTCTTTTTTATTTTTTCAAACATTGAAATTTTTTCCTCTCTGCATACATTTTCTTACATAAACAAAATTGTCGATCGACTGAGTCTGTGTGTGCTCTTGTTGATGTTCTTGCGTTTACTGAAGTTATTGAAGTTTGAGGTACCGCTACTTCTTTAACAGGTTAATCCGTTTTATCTTGGGAGGAATTAATCTGCAACCTCGGGTACAGTGAGGGGATTAAATTTCTTAAGGAAACACAGTGATTTCTGTGGACTCGGATTAAAAATCATTCTGTCTATTTTATTTATTTCTGTTTCTGTATTTTTGACTAACCTGAATACAGGAGATAACAATTTGTTTGTGCCATGGGGGAACATATTCGTCTTTGAATGCATTCTCTGTTGATGATTCCCCTGCTGCTACAACTTCCAATTCTGGATCAGTATTTTTCACCTTTATTAATTAATTATATTTGAAAGAACAAACAAACAAACAAAGAGAGAAAGTGAAAAGTAAAAAGTTTAGTGAGTATAATTGTAGGTGGGTGTTACGTCTATTATATAAGTTTAGAAATAGTGTTTCCTGATTTGAGATGGAATGGGAATTAACAATAATTAAACCTCTAGTCTAATTTGACATGAAATGGGAAAATAAGCAGTACTCAATCTGAATGGAATGGGATTACAATTACGGTTTCCTAATAAACTATTTTCCAAAATTAGCAAAGGTTTTTTTTAGAATATACATAGTACTTTTGGGATCCGTACTTTTGACGGTTACAAATACAGTTTCTTATTTGACATGGAATGGGAAAAACACAATTAAACCTTTTTTTTATATATATTTCTTTCTCACACTAGTCCATCCATTTAATACTAGTTGTCCACGTTACTATAAATAATTGTACTAAATTATTTATCAACTTAGAAAATCAAAATATTTACAATTAATTACGTTTTATCCTTGTAATTTTGGATTGGCTTATTTTGAGTGCTTCTAAGCTAAAATAACTTTTAAACACGAGTATTTGGATAAGTTTAAAGAGTGCTTATAAGAACGTAGTTTTAAGCTAAAATGCTCAAAATAAGTCACAAGTTAGAAAATATTATTTTTTTTGTTTGGTTGGTGAGTGGAAAATATTTTCTGAAAATTATTTTCTAGTGTTTGGTTGGTAAATAAAAAACATTTTCTAGAAAATATCTTTCATTTTACATTAGAGAGTAGAAAACACTTTTTAGGAAAATAGTTTCTGACCTGAAAACCAATTCCGATAACCGATCCGAGATTTGAACCCGATACCCCAACAAGGACACGAACCCGTTGACAATTCGAGATCCGACCCCAACACCGCATCCATAAAATGATCCCGACTCTCGACTTAAGATTCAATGTCAACCCCGACACCTAAATCGGGACACAACCCTGATGAACAATCCGAGATTCCACCCCAAGACTTGACCCAAGACCTCACCGTAACTCCCAACTGGAACCTGACATTAAAACTGGGACCAGACCCTGACATCCAAACCTAGACACGAGACCAACATGAGATCTGACACTGACTCTCGACTCAGAATTCGACATTCAAACTAGAGACCCTAACTCCGACCCCAACACCTGGCCCTGATGACTGATTTAGGATTCGATCTCGGCATTCGACTTTGGACCCGACTCCGACCTCAACCCCGATCCCGACTTTTAAATCGGAACCCGTTCCCGACTCTCAACTCAAGATCCGACCCGAATACCCAACCTGAGAATCAACTTTCAAATCGAGACCTGACTCTAATATCCGCCCCATGACCGACCCCGACTCCTAATCCATGACCCGACTTTCAAATCGGGACTTGACCCTGACTCTAACTTGGACCTATAAACTCTAGTTTTTCTACATTCAATTATTATTTTGTATTCCGCTGCTTTGTGTATTGTGGATTGTATCGTCAAGATTTTTAACATACTCTAAGTAGATGGAGTTGCATCATATCTTTATGGTTCATTTATTTTCGATCACTTGACTTGGGACCGTGGAACTTGTTTAACATAGCACTACTTCCCATTGTTATCTTGTTTATAGAATTCTTTCTTTGATTATTGTCATCTATTTACCCAATAAATTGAAAAATAATAATTAAAAAGTGAGAAAAAGGGGTAAAGATTGAGTCTTTTTAGTGTTTTTTCAACTGGGAAGTTACAAACTATTACTTAAGTTAAGTTAGTGAATCTTGATTTAAGAATGGAAGTCGAGAACAATGGGAAGTAGTGTTATGTTAAAGTAGTTTGTGCTTTATGTTTTACAACTTGTACCTTGTATTTGTGATATACTTGCTCTTTTGGTTGCTGCTTCATGCTTTGAATTATGCTGTAATGTGTTTTTTGCCCTTCCTATAGATTTTTTTTTTTTTTTGTCTTGTTATAGAATTCTTTCTTTTGGTTCCTAGTTTCCCCATAAATCATATTATATTATATTTTATTATTATATTATATATTATATTATATCAAAAGTGGGAAGCTTTTTTGTGCAAAGTTAGATTACCAAAATGCCCATCAAAAATTAAAGTTTTATACCTTTTAAGGATTTAATTAGTCATATAACATTAATATAAATATATCAATTAAATTTCTTGGAATTAAAATAAAATAATATTGCTTGAATTTTTAAATAACTTAATATGTCATTATGTGAAGTCTTTATAACTTCTAAAGTTATACTTTTCATATTCCTATATCTTTAATTTGTTTCCACATCTTCTTTCAATCTGACATCATGGAAATTAGTAAAGTTTGTTTTAAAAATTTAAATGTTATATATATTAAAGGAGATTCTTCTTTTTTAATTAATTAAAAGACTAATCATATTCTATCTTATTTAATGAATTTCATTAAATATTAATCAATAAAATCTTTGATTTCTTATCAGTTACAAATACTATATGTTTTCATATTAACTTCAAATGTATTTGTCTTCTCAAGCTTATCTAAAGTTCTATCATATTAGAAAAGTTCAAAACTTAAGAAAAAAACCAATCAAATTCTTCTGCAGAAAGAAAAAAACCTTGCTCCACAGTTCAAGAGTTTTTTCTCTATATAAGTTTCTCCAACTCTTTCACCCCTTCCCTTTCTAAGACAAGTTATTTCGTTGTTTGACGTGTTTGTATCCCTTCTCTATAGACTATTCGTTTGTAAGAATTTATTTGTTGTGACTAATCGTTAATCTGATTATATTTTTGTTGTACATTTAGTTGTCAATATCACTAATCATTGTTGATTTTTGTTTGACTTTAGGTGTTTTCTCTTCTTTTTCCTATTGACAATCTATTTACGATTAGTTTCTACCTATGTGGTTGGGTTTTGCAGCTCTTCACGGCTTGCAAGAATGATGAGGGAGATGGTAAGTTAGTTATCAGTTTCTCTATATTTTCACAACTTTTCACCATGTAAATTATTCTAGCTAGATTGTGTTGATTAATATATTGATCATGTAGAGAGCTTGAAGTAAGAATGCAAAAGAAAAAAGGACAAGAAGTACGTAGTAAAATATTTGTATATGAAATAGAGAATGCACTGGATTCATTTATTGTGTGTGTGTGTGTTAATTTTTTTAAACAATAAGTATTAGTTGCAATTCTTTTTTCTGCCTGTTATTTAATTTTCTGCTTCTTAAATTTTTAATTTGATAATTAGTTGAAGTTCTATATTAATTTGTCATTGATATGCACTTCAAAACTCAATATAGAATTCAATTTACAGATTAATATTTGCATGTTTGCCTTCCTAATAAAGCTTCACTAAATATATATTTAACAATTTACCATCCCATTATTACATCTCCTTCAATTACAGAAATCTGATACTTACAATTCACTTATTTTGATATAATAAAATACGAAAAATGAAGTGTTGTAAAAATAATTAATTATAATATTAGTAAAAGCTCTTAGAAAAACTTTTCATTTCTCTGTTAGATGCAAAATATATTATAAAATAAAATAGTACAGAGTTGTTGTAAATATATTATTTAAAAGTGCAAGTCAATAATTTTAGGTCTATTTTTATTCATTATGTGTATTAATACTACACCTCCACTACCTCCTCATTAATCTTCCACACTTGTATGGTCTTTTCCACATTCTCAAGTAATTAATGTCATGTTGAAAACACTCTTTGATTTTACTTAATCATATCCTAAATGGTGACATTATATACATTATGAAGAGACTTTGGCCCACTTGAAAGAAACAAAAAAAACATTCATCTCTAATTGTCTCTATATTTCTATTGGTTTTATCTTTTAGTATTATTAGTTTTAGCTTCATTTTATAATACTAATCACTTTATTACTCATATATTCTTTTGTTGCTTACAGAAACAAAATGTAATGTGTACAAATTCTTAGTACTTCTAATGGAGTTTGCAATGAGAGAAGGCAGGTTGTAATCTTCAAAAGAGGCTGAAATCAATCTTTTGACGACCGAATTGGAATGTTCGCAACTTAATTAGTAACTATGATCATATTTTATGATCTATGAAAGTTAGGCTTATATAAATTTTATACAATAGTAGGGGTCAAACGTGCAACGCACGTTTCCAGGACTAGTTGGGGGAAAAGTGAGAAAAGGGGAATTTTGAGGTTTTTTTTCACTGCAAGTTGCAAACTTTCACTTACATTGGTCATGAGTTGAGTTTCTTTAGTTATTGGGTCTTGATTAAGAACGGAACTTAGGAACAATGGGAATTAGTGGTATGTGAGTTTCTTTAGTTTCAATTCTAATTTTGATGCAAATTCCTAACTTGTTTTCAAAGATTTTTCAATCCTTCATCAAACCCTCATATTTCTAATGAAATAGCAAGGAAAGGCATGGTAAGTAGTTGAGGAAGGATTTTCACTGACGGGTTTCAAAAAGAGTAATAGTATCCATAAATAAGCAAGTTGAATCACATATGAACAAGTTAGGTTAGATATAAGTAACTACATAAAATATTTATCTCAACGTGAATAATAAAAGAGAGGAAGTTAACAAATCATATTTACACAATAGATAAAGTTTTTTCTATTTTTTAACTTTGTAATTATGGATTTAAATTACGTAAACATCAATCAAGTTTTCAAACAACTTTTATTAAAAATGAACAAATGTCCCTCAACAATTCTCAATGGTGATATCATCTTCATGAATAATTCACTTTTACATACATAACTCAGTTGCAAGAAAAACTTTAATCAAAATCACATATGGAATTGTGGCTAATGAGAGCACTTCTCTTATGGGAATAATAACTACTATAAAGTTACTTTTGTTATGTCATTCTAAGCAGAACAGGATATTGAATACCATGATGAGACATAGTTCAAAAGAAGGCTCTGCTACCATAAAATACTCTTGAATTTTCTTTCCTGTTGTTGTTTATATCTGATGATGAGCTTCCATGATCTTTCTGATCAGCTTTATCCAAGTCCATTGGCAGCTTCATCTTTGCTAGTGACTCGGTAAACTGTTGCATACTTCTCATGTACATATCCACTATCTGCTGTTGCATACCTGATTGCTCTGCATCAATCTTGATGATATTCCCTAATGGGGCTGTAAAAACCACATGGGGTTCTTTCAATTCTTCATCTTCTTTCTTAATTGAGTCCTTTTTCTTATCATTGATCTGTTTATCTGGTGAAGAATCTGCTGAGTTCCTGTCATCACTTAGAGAACTTGTCATTGAGGAGCTAAGGAACCAAGAATTTTGAATGGGAGAAATATTTGAGTCATCGACGTCATCATCTTCTGATGGATTAATTGCAGCCATTTCATAGTCATCTTGTGGCTGTTGTTGTTGTTGATCATCATGATGATGACTGTGAAATGCAGCAAGTTGGAGAAATGAACCTCCTAAGTCAAAATATTGAGACACCATTTCTTGATTCTCTTTAACTAAACTGATCTCAGGGAACTCAATTCTTGAATACTCAACTGGATCAAGAATAACTTGAGATGTATTTCTGTCTAGTAACACAACTTCTGAACTTATAGAAGAAGAAGATGACGGTGAACAAGAAGGATTGTTCGATACTGAAATGAGGTTGTTGGTATTCAAGAAAAGGGACAATTTGACTATACCAGCAGGGGAATGAAACAAATCAGTTGAAGAAATGCTAAAATCTTGAGTGATTTTTCCTTTGCCAACAATTGAAGAAATAGGAACTAAAGCAAATCCCAAGAGTTGATCTTCCATCAAGGCTTTGGCTCTACTAAGCATCCAAATTTCACATTTGAGGATGGAATCAACTTGGGAAACTTTCATCGCTAAATCTTCGTTGAAATCTGGATTCTTGCCACCACCATTTATGATCTTTGTTGATATAGCTTCATCAGGATTGTACGTAAGTGAAAATTTGGCGTACACATCTTGATTGTTATAGATACAGATATTGTGAATGTTCCTAGCATGGTGGACATGGATTTCAAGTACTCCTGAGAGTTCAGATTCTGAATCTGTACTTAAATTAGGGTTGTATAGAAAACCTGTTGATGTTTGCTTGAACGAGTCCATCGAAGGAAAAAATCAAGATTCTAGTTCTTTAAATCAAGAAAAAATAGGTTGTTAGGTTGCTATAAGAATACATATTTCATGTTGCTTTAACTGGTTCTTTGGGAGGCAAGAATAAGCTAAGAAAATATGGTGTGTTAGTACATATAACACATTACTTAGAGTGCAAACATGGCATTGGAGGTTTGGAACTTATCTTTGTTCTAGGACAAGGCTAAGAGTGACTTAGAGTTGAACTATAAAAGTTTATAAACAAATTGAGGATGTGGAATGAAGTGAGAAGTAGGTAAATATAGCATGGGAAGGGCTGATAAAGTTAGAGTTTAATTTGTGTACATTGACAGCAAAAATAATTTTATGCTATCAGGTCACTCAAAAAATAACTACTAAAAAAAGTAGTATTAGAAACATAGAAAAAGTTAACCATCTATGAAACGTAGGATTATTAACCTGGAAAAGAAGACAATTACTTCGACATATTGAAATGCATTAATAGTGTATTTTTTTAATTTCTATTATCAATGTGTCAAGACCTTTGTGGCCTAGCCCTTTTACAGACTACACACATAGTGAGAACTTTGTGCATCAAACTGTCTTTTCTTGTTTAAAATCAATGTGAGTATGATGAGAGGAAGGTTTTGTTTTCAAGTAAACAACTAAAACACAAGATTTTCATTTTTTTTTCCTTTTCACAAAACTTCTTGTTGTTTTGATTGATTAACAACATTCTAGAGTGAAGAATATTTTTTCAAATATATTTAGGAAATTTTGCACTTAAAAAATGGAAAGACTTTTGCTAAATGGAGCATGATGATAATGATGATGAAGTGAGAAAAGAGAGTGACATTTTTCTTCCTCCACTTTTAATGTTTTCTCTAGCTTTTAAAGAGTGGGTGAGAGATATTTAGTTGAGAGTGGGGTTTTGCTTTGCTTGGCATTGCAACTTCCTCAATTTGCTATCACCACCTATTGAAAAATGGAGGTCCCTACCATCTCCATTTCATCATTCATGGCTCTTATTCAAAGATTCCATTCAAAGTCTCAATAGATTTTGTCATGTGTTAAAATTACTTTACCTACTCTTATTTTAACTAGGAGACTTGAGTTAATTTAGTAAATTATGTTTTAGATTGGATTTAAATATTTTTCCTAATAAAATTGCCATCATCAAGCCAGAGCCATGATGTTAAGGTATGGCATAATGACAGAACTAGAAATTTCATGAAGGGTGTTTAATATAGGTAAAGTAACCTTTTAAAAAATAAAATAAAATTGGTGCATCAAAAAACTTTAAAATCAAAATATACAATATTAGTAATTGACTTTTTTTTTAAAAATAACCCCTAATATATCCATATATCTGAATATTCATCTTGTGACAATTCAACTTGTTTTGATGTCCATATCCACATGAGGTCCATGTCCTCGAAGTTTCTTAACAAAAAATGATGGGAATAACTTGTAGGAAGAATTTGTGAATGATGTTCTTGGGTTTGGCATCCCACGAGTTCTTGAAAATTCTTTTAAATGACTATTGTTTGTGAATGCCTAGATAATTAAATGGCTTCTTCAAACATGTTGAGGGGCGATTTAAGTAAATTAGTGGTCTAAAGTCAAAATCAAACCAAGGCTTTAATCTTTAGAAAAATGTTAATAGTTTTTATATAATTGATTTCTTCTAATATCTTTTTTCAATTGATAATATGACAAATCTATATAATCTTGTATAACTTACCTAAATCCCATAGTGTAAAGATCTAAATTACATTCTATCCCTACAACAAAGGGGAAAAACTGATCCAAAATAAGCCTAACACATACATATATCCAAAAGAATTGGTTAGGGAAAAGACCAAAATGCCCTTAAAATTTCCGGCTGACTTCCCTATGCCAACTGCCCAACTTTCAAAGGGCATAACTCACTCATACGAACTCAGAATTGAGCAAACTCGATGGCGTTGGAAAGATCATTTCACGAGCTTCAGAAGAATAACTGGAAATACACCTAACTCATCCTGATCTAGGAGTTATGACTGCTCAAAGTTTGCCAAAAACTCACTTTTTCCCACACTTGAACCAAATTTTCCAGATTTTTAAATTCCTTCCAAAAATGACTAATTCCAAATTCTAAGCCTCTTCATAGGTATTTTAAATTGCCGGATGTTACATCTTCAAAACTTAGAGCCTTTAACAAAGTGTATATAGATCAGGAGTTGACTTTGGTCAATATTCAAAATTTGGACATTCGGATTGGATTTTTGACGATTATGTTGGATTGAAGATGATTTTAGGCCTAAATGAGTTCTTTGTTGAATTTTCTATTTCGGGGGTAATTTTATATTTTTGAGTTGAAGTTCATTGCGACTTTAACGGGTTTTGGATCAAGAAGACATCAAATATGTGTCTCAAAAGTTCCATTGAGTCCATAATGTACGTCGAGGTAAGTTGGGTAGCGTATCTAGTTTGTGTGCACGGGATTTTAAACGACTCCCAATGGTCCACTCGGTGAATTTTTGTGTCTTGATGTTTTCTTGTATTGTTGATGTTTGGTGCCTCTTTCGCATTCGTGGAGCTTGTCCGTGTTCACGGAGGTTGTTCATGTTCGTGAAGGGTTTTGTGATCTCACCTCCATGTTCACGGTAGCCTTGACTGCGACCAAGGAGGGCGAAGAAGTTGACCTTTGCATTCATGGAAGCCACATCGCATTCGCGAAGGGTCAGGCGGCTTAACTCCTGCGTTGTGGAACTCTTGACCACAATTGCGGAGTGTATGAGCTCTGACCTCTGCGTTCGCAAAGCTTTGGCCACGATCTCGGAGAAAAATTATCTGGCAATTTAATTAAAATTCTCAAAACATGATTTCTTCCCCCATTTCTCTATTGTTGAACCTTGAGAGCTCTAGAAAGGCGATTCTAAAGATATTTTTCAAGCTAAAATTATTGGGTAAGTGATTTTAATGCCCTCCCTTCCTTACCCAATCATCATTTCATGATTTTTAAATCTAAATCTTATTTTCAAATTCAAAGGTTGGAGGTTTTCTCTTGAAATGTTGTTCTTGGTAAAATTGAGTTTTAAGGAGAATTCCAACTCATTTTTCTTTATGATTTTATTTGTGAGTTCCAAAATCTTTGGGTACCTTGATTTTCTAAAAAATCCAAATTTAACCTTCGCCCTCGAAAATGGCATTTTAGGTCGATTTGGACCCATTTTTCAAAATCAATGTTACGAATATTGTTGTTCATGGGATTATTTATTGGGATTTCTTATTGGGATTATTTATTTGATAAGATTGTTTGGATTTGAAGACTCATCGTAAAAGGAAGGCTCAAGAGTCGAGTTGATTATTTTCTTTTTTAAGGAAAGATGACATATTTGACCCTTTGTTAAGTGTATTGAATTTTGTATGTCTTCTTTTGTGATGGAAAGTAATGAAAATTGGTGAAGGATTTCACAGTTCTTGTTTGTTGTTAACTATTGATTATATTCTAATAATGATAATATGGGGTAAAAAGAAATTCATTGATAAACTATTGTATAATGTGGCATGAATGATTTGGACGGTTATATTGACTCACTATTGATGATATGTCATGATTTTATGAGTGTGGATTGTGTATTTATATGGAATCTATCATCTTCCTATTATTCTTGTAAACTTGCTTATTAGCATTAATTCTGAAATATTATAATGAGATTTGAATTCTTGATATGTCGATGGAAAATGGCTTCGACAAGTGATATTTATGCCAATGAAAAATGGTTCCAGCGAGTGATATTTATGCCGATGGAAAATGGTTCTGATGGATGTGTGGACTAATACATCCTTCATGGGTCTCATCCTACAAGTTAACGGGTATGTGCAGTGATGCATGGACAGATATGTCCCATGTGTGTCCCGACCTGCAAGTCAGTGGGTGTGCATCGATAGGATAGACATTCATCATGCATGATATATGACATCTGCATCGCATTGCACGTATCAGAGTCATGGTTCAATGATGGAACCAGGTTACAGATGGGTGTTCATCTTGGCGGGTGTAGTTCTAGCCGCAACCTTTTTGACAGTAATGAAGATCTTTGTTGGAGAAATTGTTTCAGAGAGGTTCTCTGTGTCAAGACGTAGATTTGATGGAGGAGATTATGGAAAGGAGAAGCAAACTGTTGAAGATTATGTGAAGAAGGTGGACAAATTTATTTTGTCAGAAATTCAAGCCAAGGGGGAGATTTGTTGGGGTTTATTTGCCCTGAGTTTCTTACCATAAATAGGTTTTCCTTTTAGGAAAAGGTTTAATATTTTGACTAGTCCTTTTCTGGTAGGAAAGGTTTAGGACTCTATAAATATAGGCTTGTTCCTTCTAACTTAATCAGCATTCACAATGTAGTCTTAAGGGCTTTTAGAGTTTTGGTGAGGGGGAGAATTTGTGGGTCACAAGCTTGATACGTTATCACTTGTGTGAACCTCCCATGTATTCCGAGTGAATTGGTTGAGGTTGTTTCTCTCTATATTTTGTACTCTCATATTTATAGTGGATTGCTCAT
>JAJOOO010016133.1:0-18317 GCA_029582685.1 Solanum piurae
CATAAATATAGTAATTTGTGATTGATAAGGTATATCAATCAATTGATTTTCTTTCTATTAGTTGGTTTTTATTTTTGTTGTTATCCTTCTTCCTATTTCTTTCTTCCACGTTATTCTCAATCGGTTGGTAAAAAAATTTAAAATTTCATCACCAAAAAGTAAAAGAGTTTTTTCATAATTTAGGTCAACATGTAATTTTTTTCTAATTCAATCAGTTTATTATTTATTTATTTATTACTTTTTTATAGGTTTTTTTCTTTGATCTTGTTTTTAATTTTCTTAATCTGAAATTTGATATTTTAGAAATAAGGATTTTGATTTTTGAAAATTTAATTTCGTTTTTACTTTTTTTTTTAATTATGATCTGGAACTTTATTTTTGAGAAATTAAAAAAAAAATCTGAAATTTTGATTTCATTTTTGGTGTGCTATAGGGAGTGATTTGTGGAGTGAAATGAGGCAGGGATAAGCATTAGTTTTGAGAGTTAGAATTTATGTATCAAACATTTGAGATTTGGGAGTAGAATAAGGGATTTTGGAAAATTTTAAAATTGGTAGGGAATAATGGAAATTATGAAAATAAAAGGTGTGTATATAGGTAATTTATCCATAATATAACCAAGGGCCCCTAAATAAGTGAAATTTTTATAAATGACATATATAACACTAATATTTTCAAGTTATGACAGTATAATAAAAATTTAAGTTGTAACAATAAAAAAATTCAGGTTGTAACATTTTATTAATTTAAAAAAAATAATAATAGTAAAAAACATTTTCTTGAAAATCATAAAAAGAAAAAAAAAGGATATGTCATTAATTTGAATACATTAAGGATAATTAATAATGTCATAAATTTAGTGGATTCAAAACAAAATAAGAATATTTTTTTCCTTTATTTTTACTCAATCAGTTAAAATTAATATTTCTCTCTCTTCTCAATATTTTCTCTGTAAATTGTCACTCTTATCTAATTCATATTTGTTTTTATTTAATAATCTTTATTTTCTTGTAATGAACGGCTTCTTATTAGTATTAATAAAGCATGGTGGTAGAAGGGATCCTTCAGGTTAGTGTTCTATGCGATTTTTTATTTGTATTGTAATACAAACCAAACGTTAAAAAATTATGAACAATAATTCTGGAAAAAAATAAATCAGATTTTGTTTGTGTATAATAGTTTTAATTATGGCGTTTTTGGTATGAATAATCACTTTTGAAATTACATAAAAAAAATTGAAATTGGTATAGATTTTGGTTTGGACATTCATTTTTTTTTCTGTTTCTGATTAAAAAATTACATAAAATTTATTTGAATTTGGTATATTGGTTATACCATGATGGTACAATTTTAGAATTATATTTGAATGAATTTCGTATACTATTTGGCTAATAAATGACAATTAATAGTTAGAAGTGGTATTATTTTGGTATTATAGTGGCATGATTCTTCTGTGAAAATGTGACGACTTATGGCATGAAATATGTATAATTTTGACATGAAATAGGTATGAAAAGTGTGAATAATAATTTTATGAAATTTGGATACTGATTTCAGTCTTTTGTTGTGTATAATAATTTGAATTATGATATTTTTTTTAAATGTATCATGTTATATTTTGGTATGAACATTGAATTTGATCATTATTTGACCCATATTTTATTTTTTGATATATTTTTGGTTTAAAAAATAGATAATTTTTTCTTTGGAATTTGTATACTAATACTACCAGACATGTATGACAATCGATAATGTTTTTTGGTAGGATTTCTGGTTTGATTGCATTTTTTTTTTTGCATTATATTGTAATGAATTTTGAGAATAATAATGTAATGAATTTGGTATATTGTTTATTAAAGAAATGACAATTAATATTTTCAAGTTAGAATTATTTTGGTATTCTAGTGGTATAATCCTGGTATGAATAATTGATAACTTTTGGCATGAAATAGGTAAGAAATGTGTGAATAAGAATTGTATGAAATTTGTATACTGATATAACATATGTGTTTTTACTTTTTGTATTCTGTAATTACATATGAAATTGTTTAAAAATAACATATGTATTTTTACTTTTGTATGAATTTTGTATGCATAAAATTTGTATGAAATTTGTATACTGATATAACATATGTATAAAAATTATTTGTACTTTTGTATGATGTAATACTGACACAATAATTTATGATGAAACAGGAAAATATGTAATTCGAAAAGTGTCGGAGCATAAATTATTGTTGCCTGGTTCAAAAAGAAATGTAGGGAGACCACAACTTGAACGTTGTAAATGGTTTGCTGATGTGAAATTCAAGAGGTCTAAGATTACGTGCAGTAAAAGTTGTCGGGAGGAACACAACATGAAGACATGTTCAAATTACCATTCTGAAAAAAACATAATTTATTTTTATTTTTATTTGATTGTTTTATTGTGGCAAACTCATGTTTTGATCTATTTTGTCTTTTAAGTTAATGAATTATAATTTCAGAATGCTTATTATGTGTGCTAGTTAATCATTTGTGTATTCAGTGTTTTTCAAATGTATACTAAAAAAATAGGTAATGTTGGTATGCAATTGATATCGACTGGAAAAATTAAGTCAAATCGTGGTATGAAATTGGTATACATTTGGTATCCAACTGACGTCCCAATGGTAAAATTGAAAAAAACAACATATAATTGATATTTATCTGAAATAGCCAACGTAAAACTGGTTAATATTGTATCCAATTTGTATAAATTTAGTGTCGAATTGATATCCCATTGAAAAATTGAAAAATCAAAATGTAACTGATATTTCAAACAAATTAGACAATCTAAACAAGTTAATGTTGTATTCAATTGGTATCCAACAGATATCCCACTTGAAAATGAAAAAAAAAACAAAATGTAACTGATATTTCAACCAAATTAGACAATCTAAAACAAGTTAATATTGTATCCAATTTATATACACACTTGGTATTCAACTTGAAATTTTATAACAAAGACAAAAAATAAAAATGTATGAAATTGGTATCCAACGGGTATAAATCTGGGAAAAATAAATTTGACGGTAAAACAATGCATATTATATATTGTTGTCAGAAATTGTAGCAAAAGAAATATATATCACCTAAAAATCAAAACATGTAATTAAAAGTCTAAACTGCAATAATTAATACAAGTTCTATATGTTTCTCTCTCTTCAATTTATATTTAGTATTTAAGTGTGATTTTTTTATATCATATTTAGGCTAAAACTTAGGAACTCCTTATTAAAGATTTTATGATCTCATATTATCTATATATATCAACAAATTTCAGAATTAAATATACTTATTTCACCCACAAAATAGTATTTTAGATATAGAAAAACACACCAAAAACAAGTTCAAAATTTCAGTAAAATGATTTTTTTCTCAAAAAATCAAGTTTCAAATTAATTAAAATAAAAACGAAATCAAAATTTCAAAATATAGAATTATTAATTCTAAAAAAATCATATTAAAATAAAAAAAAAAACAATATTCAAAATTTAAAATAAAAAAAAACATCAAGAAAAGCATAAAATATAGATTGAAGAGAGAGAAAATTACATGTTACAATATACGTTGATAAATTTATTTATTTTTTTAAAATGAAAGTCCCCAATATTTATCTTGGAAATAATAAAATAATCAAAATTAGAATCAACTAATTAGGAGAATATCAAAGGACAGATTTATCTTGTCAATTATAAATTACTATATTTATGGGAAATATATTTTGAGAGTAATGCCTCAATTACATTCGCACACACATGATCCAAAATTTTCAGATGAATTTCCGCAACACAACAAACAATAACATATTCAGTGTAATTTCACGAGTAGGGGTTTGAGGGGTAAAATTTCGGCAAACTTAATTAGTTACATACCATGCAGCTGGCGAAGTATATCTCCTCGCCCTCGTTCACAAATCACAATATCAGTTGACATTTTACCCTAGCCCTGTACTAACTCTTCCAACCACAGACAAGATAGATACTAACTTAACAATGATTCTTCCCTAACATCATAGCCCTTTTTCCCTAACATCAATACATATAGACCATCTTCCTCTTTTGTTTTTTTCTATTCAGTCTTTTGTGTTTGCCCAGGTGCTCAATTGTACTCTTAACCAATTTTTTAAACAAGAAAAAGTTAATAATTCTAACCCTCGCTTTGACTTGGGTTTGGAATTTGGTGTTTCTATAAATCTCCCCTGTTTCCTTCCATGTGCATCCTCCCTCTCCTTTATTGCAGAGTATAACAGAAAAAAGAAAAGAGGTAAAAAATGGTGTCTTTAAGTTTTAGTTCCTTTATGTTTGTTATGCTTCTCTTCATTTTTCTTACAATAAAGGATACAATTGATCATGATGATGACCAAGGTATGTACTGCCTTTCTCTTTTTTCCATTCTTCAATACATTTATAATTTTATTTTTCAATGGAAATTTTAATAGTTGATCTTCCTTATGCAGTTAAACAAATGGTACATGAAGCTGAAAATGATAACGCCAGGACACTGAGTCATCTGAGTGTGGACAAGGTACTAAAGTTGATTTGATAAATCACCTTTTTTTCCACCTTACTTCAGGAGGATCAATTGTGTTTTCACTTATCATCCCGTGTGACTTGAACTTCACTGGTTGATGATGAAGTTGTTCAACCACTTGTATAAAGCCTCACTTGTTGTGATTTCATCTTAAAATAAAATATTATTACGTGATCAAATTTCTTATTTTTCAAAGTTAAAATTGAAATTCAGGAAGTTTTGGATGGTGTACCGGCAGCTGCGGAATTCAGCATTGGAAAAATGGAAGGAAGAAAAATGATGATAGAGAGAAAGAAAGACATGATGGAAGTGAAGAAAGCTGAATCATCAGGTGCGGCAAGTGCAAGAGAAAACCTTTTTGGTAGATCTAATTAGATGCTTTTCTTCAGTTAGATGTTCTTATGAAAAGGGGATATTACTATATATACTTGTATGTATAAATAGAAAGTTGCACGAATTTTCAGATTCGCGTTACGTGCAAGACTATCACAATTCTTTGTAGTTGATCCATCTATTCTTTTTTTCTCAAGCAAATGGAAATATGTTATTCCTATGTTCTTATTTCGTATCGATCAACTCCTCCCTGCTAGCTTCATCAAGTGTCTAAATTGTTTCGTTTTGCTCAACTAAGCTTATATCTACAGCTAGCTATAGCCTATTTAATTTGCATTTAGCGAGCTGGAAATGATGAAAGGAACGAAAAGAAAAGAAATTATTTCTCAATTTGGGCATTTTCTCCTTTAAAATGCAGGAAACTACGATAGGCATCTTGGTCATGACTCACGAAAGAATGTACATCATCACGTTCTCCTCTTTTAAATATATGTAAATTTATTTACTATTTGCTTGACACTAGTTTGAATGATTTCTCTGTTACTATTTTCCCCCTTACTTTGAATTTCATGATCAGGGCAATGAGAGGGATTCGATGAATTCAGCAAGTACAGACAACTCGAAGAACGATGATCAATCTGATGATAATGGATCATTTGAGAATCTTGAATCAGAGAATTTTCAGGATGATGCGACTGAGTTTTTCACCATGAACAAAGACTATGTTGGAAGGCCAAGACGCAAGCCCGGTCACAAGGTTTTGCCCTGATTTTATTATCATATTTGAGTTTTACTTTTCTTTCTGAAGTAAGTTTAAAGTATTATCATAAATGCTTTAACTTTTTTCTCAAAAAAAAAATATGATTCTCTTCTATATTTGATTATCTTTTTTCTTAGGGTAAACTTATGAAACACTAAAATTTGAAGACACATCTTCTCATGCATGAACACAAGAACATCTACAATGTAAACATTTAATAAGAGATTTTTATTTATGGGTACACTTTTTCTCTCAACTATTTTAATATTTTCTTTTATATTAGTTTTCATGTAAGAGGTACCAGTGTATGACAGAGGTATCTGCATACTATTTACGATAATTCGGAGGTATATTTATCTTTTTTTTCCCTTCATATAATAATATTATGTTTTTAGTATAAGTTTGTCATTTAATTTATTATCGTCTTGATTTGTAATTGTAAACTTTCGCATGACATCCTAATTACTTTGAAACCCAACACACAAGCCCCGATCAACAATTTCCAGCCTCTCCACACATCAAACCCTTAAAATTATATTAATTTTTTGGTTTTGGTTCAACAATTTTGTCCCCCTCATGGGACGGAAATTAAACAATAACCCAATTTTGATTAGTGGCATGTGCCTTCATGTACTGGTTAATAGTACTACAATATTTATTTATTACAGTATTTTGATTCCTTAATATTCTATACCGTAACACTGACAAAACAGGAAGACTGCATTTTTAATTTAAAAAATAATAATTCTACTGCTAAGAATCTCTGAGTAACAGTATTTTATGATTAAAGTTCAATTTGGCGCCGATGAAATATTGTAATATCACATGGTTTAGAAACTTATTTTATTTTTACACGTAAAAAATCTAAAATGATTTTTTTTATAACCCTAAAGGGTCGTTTGATGTAATGGATAAGAGAAGTTAATTTTAGGATAAATTTTAAGTACCCCTTATTTAGTTGTTTGGTTGCAAAGTTTGGGATAACTTATCCCAAGATTATGAATTAGTGCTGGGATAAATTATTCCTCATATTAGATGGTATAGTAATCCCGAGATAGCTTATCCCGGGATAAAATAGGTAAATGACAAATATGTCCCTTTAAATTCTTTTTATACATCATTTTTCACATTTATGTATATTTACATTTTTTTTAATTCCATGTATGATAATATTAACTACTCCTTATTTATATGATAATTATACATATTTTTCTATTAAAAAATTATACCATATAAATATAATTTTTATTTATGAATTTATTTGACTACTTCTTATGTTTATTTTATTTTGATTTCTCATAAATTTTCTTCTCTTTAATAAACTTAAGAGGGAAGTTCTATTTTTAAGCTAAATAAGAAAAAAGTTATCTTTTTAAATACACATGGTACTTATCATGGGAATACATAAACAAAAATATTTAAGTTAAATAAAATAAAAGTTTTATTTTAAAAAATGAATAACTAAAGCTCGCAAAGAAAAATTAAAAAAGTTTAAATAAAGCGAAGGGTAATTTTGTAAACAAACAACTTGTTCTTAAAATTTATCAATATATATTATTTTGAATAAAACAAACCAAACACTCAATAAGAAATAATCCAGGACAACTTATCCTATCATAACTAATCCCAACTTAACTTATCCCATCATAACTCATATTCAAACCAAAGTTGGCATCAAATTTCACTTAAACATCTTAACTCGACAATGTTCATTTTAAATACCTCGTGTAGGGTTTCACTATGTCATTTTGACATTTTTTTTTACAATAAGCAAAAAACTGAAGAGGAGTGTTGCCACTCCCCGAGCCTACACCCTGGGCAGCACTGGCACTCGAGAACCATTGTTGGCCCCAAGCGAACTCTTAGTCTGGATTAACTTATAGCGGAAGACTTAAACATTAATACATGGATTCAAAAGCACTTTAAAAACAACTGTCTCAAATAAACTTAGAACGTTTAAGGATAAACATTCAAACTAGCCATAAATGACAACTCAAGTCTTATAGCAAAAACATTTGAAATACAATACTCAAGAAATATGACTACTCGTCTATGAAGCCTCTAAAACAAAGAGGGATGTCGGGACAAGATCCCCGATCATCCTAACAACTAAAGTACTAAATCAAATGATAAAATGAGTCATCCGAATAGCAAGAAGGCTCACCAACTGACTCGGAGTGCTCAACTGGATCAACGAGGCGCTGGATGCTGATCCTGGTTACATGTGTCTGCATCATAAAATGACGCAGGCTAAATGACATCAGTACATTGAATATACGAGTATGCGAGTGGAAAACTAAACATAACATAAGCTTGAAAGAAATCTGAAAAGAATACTTACATTGGCTTTACTCAACTCATGAATAACTTAATTCAAATGCAGGGTAAAAACAACAATAATAGTGCAGTTTATTCAAAGCATTTAAAACAGTAGGTGACAACTCAAAGTATTAAAGAATTACAATAGCAACTAAGTTTTATATAAAGTAATATAATACTGTGGGCATTTCTCTAACCGATAACCACCACTATGAGCCTAAGTGATGATACAAGTCTCGCCCACGCTGCCAAAACTGTCTTATACCTTGCCGTGATATAGAACGCCTTAACTAAGTGGATCCACTAGTCTATGCTAAAAAGCACTAATGAGTCATCTAAAAAGTATGATCATTTCTACCCATGATGACTACATGGTATATTGAGACTTGAGTTATTATGAACTCGTCCCCATATCGATTCTCAATACTACTCCCAAAATATACTCAGCTCCTATGTTTTAAAAACAAAACTCTTTCTTTGGTTTGAGATAATTACTCAAAATTTAGCTTAAAATCTCTCTTGAAAATCGGTGTTTCCTCTCTTGTTTAAATGTGAAAACAATTAACTCTTGGGAATACTTAGTTCCCGTATAACTTTTGAAGAAATGAACTCAACTCTTTACTCTTTTCTCAACTCAAAACTCAAGTCTTTAAACAAAGTTAAAACATTTGTAAAAGACTTTTGGAAAACTCTATGAACTTCTTTTAACTTGACTCTTAACTTTCCTTGAACTGAATTATGGATTCAAGGTTTATGATCTCATGCTTATGGATGATTTCATGATGTTTAGACGTACCTTAGAGTGTAAAAATTGACTAGAAAACATAGGTACGTTACTAAGGAACTAGTACGGAAAGAAGTGGGAAAAAGTGGAAAAACTAACGTCCCAGGCGCTCTGAGAGGCGCGGGGAGCCAGATGATGAATTTCAGGGACTGGGTTGGGGCGCTCTGGCTGGGGCGGCACCCCAGGCCCCTGCCCAGGTGAATTACGCCTTTTCTTGCTCGTTTTTCAACTCTAAACTCCCTATTTCAACTTGGATCTTTTCCCAAATACTTAGATTCGACTACATAACTAAAATATGAAAAAATCTACTCCGAACAACACCTAAATTTCATGAATCAAACCCAAGAAACTCAACAACAAGAATCCACAAGATTTCAAACGAATTTCTTCAAGAACTTGTAATCTTATCTTTCAAAAGAACACAATTGCGCTGAATTGAATCATGATTGGCGCGTCGGTGAACTAACCCAATGCTATGTGATCTTACATACCTCGTAGGGGTCATCCCTTGACGAAATCCACGATCTTAGCTTCGAGAATTTGACGATTCTTGCCTTCTCTTCTCCTCTCTCCTCTTCTTTTCTCAAAACCCTAACTCAAGTTGCAAAAACGTAAACTCACCAACTTCAGTTTAGACACCTAAGTAATTACCAAAAACGAAATAATTTAATTTGGTATGGAAAAGACCAAAATACCCTTTTAAAATCCGGATGAGATTTTCCTTATCTAAACAACCCAACTTCAAATGGGCATATCTCAATTATACGAACTCGGAATTGAGCAAACTCGATGACGTTGGAAAGATAATTCAAAGATCTTTTCTACGGTATCTGAAATGAACATTGCCCAATTAAAATGTCTAAGTATAATTTAGTGTTAACTTTAGAAGGCCACCTAAGAATTTGACCACACATCTTTTTGGGCTGAAATTACAGTTCTTAATTGAAGTGCATCAGTATCACAACGGTTCTAAATAGTGGGAGAGGCCATTTTATTTCTTCTTTTTTGCTTTTCCCTTTTTCCTGTTAGACTGTTACCATTACATTGTATAATTCCAAAATCACACTAATTAGCCCGGCCCCCCAATTAGCCTGGCCCTATTGCTCACTCTCGGCCCAATGTTCTTCTCAGCCCGATAGTTATTTGATGAATATCCCTATGGGAAAATTGTATATAATAACAAACTATTAATTCAAATTAAATGCTATAACTATAGTTTGATTTAATTGTACCCATAGCAAATTGTTGCTATTTCGTCTCTCTTCCTAGTGAATCTCGCTCTCAACTATCGTTTTCGTTGGGCAGTCTCGCTCGCCTCTCTCGCTTTTATAAAAACACAAATGTATAAAATGTGTTTGTGTTTGTGTTTGTATAAAGCGAGAGAAAATTGTATATATACATATATTTTCGTTCCCCTCTCTCCCCTCTTCCAGATCTCGCTCGCCACTCGATCTCCCAGATCTCGCTCGCCACTCGATCTTTATACAAACACAAATGTATACATTGCGTTTGTGTTTGTATAATACGAGAGAAAATTGTATATACAAATACAAATTCATATATTTTCGTCCTATACACTTATGATTATACAAATACGATCTTCCCTTACCCAGTTTTCTTTTGTCTTTCTCTCTTTCTCGTTTTATACAAACACAGATTATACAATTGATTCTTTTGTTTATGTATACCGAAATAAATTATACAATTGCTTCTTTTGTATATATGTATAGCGAAATTGCCAACTTCTTTTGCTATATATGAAAGTTATTCCATCCTTATTGGACTGGGGAGGACTCATAACAATATAACTAAGGCCCCTAAATAATTCATGATTTTGATATAACTAATGCCTCAATTACATTCGCATACACATGATCCAAAAAAAATCCGCAAGCAATAGACAATAACATACCCAATATAATCTCTCGTGGGGTTCGAAGGATAGAATTTTCGCAAGCCTAATTATATTAGTTATGCAGCTGGCGAAGTATGTCTTCTCGCCCTCGTTCACAATATCAGTTAACATTTCGCCCTAGCCCTGCACCAACTCTTCCAACCACAGATAAGATAGATACTAACTTAACAATGATTTCTTCAACTTCATTAAATAAATATTTTTTCCTCACTATCCCTGTCATTCAAAATAAAAGATGAAGCAACGACCAAGAAGTTTGAACAAGAAAAATACTACTCCATATAATATGAAGTAAGACTACGCATATATTGTGGCGAAATAATCTTATGGACCCTTATACTGGCATGAGTTTGTATTCTGAACCCTTATACTTTATCCTTTGTCAACTGAATCCTTAAACTTAATTAAAATGAGAATTTTAAATCTCTTCAACCATGTGTGTAGGTCACTCTCTCTTAGATAAATGATATGTCATATCCACGTCACATATATTAATATCACGTCATAATTAATTCATAACTATTTTAAAATTATTAATAAAAAATGTTAATCCACAAAAGACAAAAATAATAAGTTTTCTATTTTAAAAAATAAAATAAAATAGTTATTTCTCTCACATTTCCTACTCCTTCCTCAACCCACAACCACCATTAACACCATCTCTATTCTCCTTTAAAAAAAAATCTTCTTTAGGCCGTCATTGTCTATTACCGTGACAAGGTCTTTCAAGTTCTTAAAAATCATAGTTCAGTTTTTATCATTGCAAATCTTAATCGTAACCATCTACCATCATTTGAACCACCATAAATCATTTTTCACCATTGATGCCAATAAATCACTCATAGTGATCATTTATCAAAGAATGACCCAAATGATTGAACAACCATTAAAATATTTTAATATATCATAATATTTGTACAACACATTTCACCTAATTTCACAAAAATATCCAACAATCACTTTTTATCCTTCAAAACTATTGAATCTTTGTCACCTCATGGGTTGTAAATTACCAAAAAAATGAAAAGATTACATATATCTACATCACCGATACATTATCGTTTCTCAGAAAGAAAGAAAATATGAAGAAAAAAAAACGGAGAAGTTGGAGAGGGATGGGAAGGGGAAAAAAAGAGAGAAATAAGGGTTGGTGGAGAAGGAAAAGAAGAAAGAAGTAAAAAAATCATTTTTAATTTTCTTATTTTTTTAAAAATAATATTTTTATTCTAAATTTTGATGTTCACGCTCCTTCAACGCGAGTTTAAAATATTGAGTTTGATTGAGTTTAAGAGTTCAGTTGAAAAATGATCAAATAAAAGAGTTCATAATATAAACTTGTACAAGTATAAAGGTCCATCAGACCATTCACAGAATATATTGTTGAAGTTAAAGAAAGTTTGTGGAAAATACAAAAAAGCAGACCAAATATTTCCACTAGCCTGACCTACAACATTGAAAAAATCGGTAACGTTGATCACTATGAGGGTAGTTGGTTTAATTTATAATAACGATTTGACTTAATATAGTACTCCTATTAGACAATTATATTTAAAAAATAAAATACTTATAAACAAAAGTCCTTTTTTTCATTTTTTGTAAATAGCTTTGAAACATTTTAGTCATTTAACACAAGCATTTTTTCACCAAACAATATAATTGCATATTATTAGATTCACCAAACATATTTGCTTATTATTAGATTCAACGTTCAAATTTGCAAACACTTACCCATAATGTTTATTTCCATATCTAATAGATAAAATAATCTATGCTTACATATTGGTATTGTAAACGATAAATCCAACGATGTAGCCTTTCTAGAATTTTTACTTGCCTCAAAAGTTTGATTTACACTTCGATTTTTGTAGCCTCCTCCCTTAAATTTTTTACGAACGCTGCCAAATCTTTGAATGAGTTCCCACCTTCTTTAATGCCATTAATTGCAACTTTTCGTAGCTCCGATGCACGAAGTCTCCGCTCTTCTACGTTGTTTCCTTGCACAGCTTCCGCCAGTAACTTAGCCAACTCGTCCGGATTTGGTACCGTTTGCGCACCTTCACAAGCTCTAATAGCTACCTCATGCTCGTCAACTAAAAGGTTCGCATTGGCAAATTGGTCAGCACCCATCGGCCATGTTAACATTGGTACACCGGCTATTAAACTTTCGAGAGTCGAATTCCAACCACAGTGAGTCAAGAACGCGCCTATAGCTTGGTGTTTTAAAATCAACACTTGCGGGGACCAGTCTCTAACAACCAGGCCCCGTCCAGCCACTTTTTCCTCGAACCAAGACGGAATCACACCGTAATCATTTGAAGCGTGTCCTTTGGTGGCTCTTTTTGCTGACAAAATGAATTTGACACCACTTTTGTCCAAAGCTATGGCTAATTCCTCCATTTGTTTGTTTGTTAACACAGCTTGACTGCCGAAACAGACGTATACAACCGAGTGATCTTCACATTTGTCGAGCCATGCTAGTATTTCACTAGCTAAAACAGAGCTCGAACCGCCTCTGTTTGATTGGCCGGAAACATAATCCTCTCCCGGAGGAAGTACTGGTCCAACAGACCATACCCTGTTGTGACCCAAATCTTTCATCAGATGATCCAAATACACATTTTCCAATTCCATAAACGTATTGAAAACGATTCCGTGACTCGCTATATCAGCGAGATAGCATTCTCTGATGAATTCCGAACTTGGGTCTCCTTCAACATAACTCCGGTAAATAGGAGAGAGCTGCCAAAAAGGGAATTTCGGGGAATTGGGGATATTGGGGAAGTGAAAATTTTCGTTTTCATCGTTGGGGTCTTTCCTTTTGGGCATTTCACGCCAAAGTGAATAAACAACAGATAGGGCCAACGCGCCGGAGGTGGAGAATACGTACCGGCGAATACCGAGCTGGGTGGCGATTTCGTGAGTAAACCCCAAAAACATATCGGAAATTATGGCTGACGGGGGCGAAGGGTGGTTGCGGAACCACTCCAATATGGGATCTCGAAGTTTTCCGAGATTGTACATCATGGAACGGAACCCATTAGCAGGAAGGTCCTTGACGTTCTCTACGCCGGCGGGAATTGAAGGGTGAGATGGAAAAGGCAAAACGAGAGTTTTTATTGATGGGTTCCTGGAGAGAAGAGGGTCTAAGATTGGGAGATTTTTGGGGGTGACTAAAATAGTGATGGCTACTCCATTGTTGACTAGCTGATGAGTGAAATCCAGAAGAGGAAGCATATGGCCTTGTGCTGGATAAGGAAAGATGAGAACATGAGGGTGATTTTCAGACATTTTTCTCAGTTGCCGATGAGGGGAGCCGCCGGACCGGCGTTCAGGCGGTGAATATTGGGAGAAGAAGAAAAGGAAAATGGGAAAGTGATTAAACTTTCCAGGCCAAAGAAACAAATGTGTGATTTGGTGGTTTCCTTTTTTTTCCTACTTAATTAAGAGAACAAATGGAAATTAATTTTCTAACACATTTTATTTGAGTCGATAACTCATTAGTTGACCGACCAAATTCAATTAATTATTATCTTGACCGTTGACTACTATATTTTTGAATATTTTTCTCTAGAAAGGAAAAAGTAATTAATACTCCATGATACTCTTTTATTTTAAGTTATAAACAAATAAATAATATAGTCCACTTTTACTTGGCATTTTTCAAAAGTCAATTTGATTAATTTTTAAATTAAATTAAATTATATTAATTTTGATATTTTGAATAAAAAATTTAAATATTTAAATTTTTCTGCATATCAATGTGATAATAAATCATCACCAAATGTTAGTCAAAGTTCTTGTAGTTTGACTCTAAAAAAGAAAATCATGATAATTAAAATGAACGGATGGAGAAATCTTTAAACAATATTTCTTATGTTCTTATTTACTTATCGTTTTTAATATTTGTCATTTCATAAAATCAATGCATAAATGATATTATTCTTTCTAATTTATCGTTGAAAGTTATTAGAATTGAAAATATATATTTGATCAACATAGAAAAAATTAAGTAAATAAATTTATGTTCATTGGTCAAATTAACTAATTAAAACAAATCAACTCATGTTCATTGATTGAAAACTTACCTAATTTCTTAAATGAGGTGAAATCTAAAATGGTGACAAATAAGGCCTCATTTGTTTTTATTAAGATTAAGACGTATGATTTTGAATACGCATGTAGATTAAGATTATAGATGTCTAGATCGGATTACACATATGAATATTAAGATGTGGTCTCCAAATCTGAAGACTAATGATTAACTGATTGTTTTCAATATCTGAATGTGCATATGAAATTATATAAATTTGATTGATATTAAAACTCTCTTACAAATTTAATTCGTTCAGATATTTTCAAATCCATGAAGAGGTTTTTTTTTTAAAAAAAAAAGAAATAAATAGACTTAATTGAGTGAATTTAAATGATTAAGCTTCAACCTTAAAATCAAGCACATTTAATGGGACGAATATAAATGATGCATTAAGAGCGTAACAAATGAAGCCTAAATAGGAACAGCGAAAGTGATATATTTCATTCATGTATCGTCCCATTTGTTTGGTATAAAGTCCACAAACATATACTTTTTTAAGGATAATTTTAAAATGTTCCTAAATTTTTTCACATTTCTTAAACTTTATTTAGTTAAATTGTGTAATATAAATTTACACGGGGGAAGTATTCGATTGAAAATAGAAAAAATACTAATTGCAATCCATAAAAGATTCTTACCATTAGAGCTATATATGCCTAAAAGTTGAAGGGATTATAGATATTTTCCATGACCATCTTTAGAGGAGTATCAAATTAGTTAACAGTGTGCGATCTTTTCATTTGTCAATCTGACATGTGTTAAGTATATTTTACATTTGAGGAGTTCTTTTTTTTTCTTTTTTACGATTTGATTTTTTTCTAAACCATTTGAGAAGTTATTGACTTCTACAAACTTTAAAATGTATTTCCTTAAATCAAAAGAATTTAAAACACATTTAAAGTTTTTTTCATAGTTTTATATTGAATTGTTAAGTGTGCGAGTAGTTTCATATTAAATTATTGAGTATATGAGTTTTTTATCTGAATTGTAATCAAATACTTATTGAAACACATTTTAACTATCATTTTTTCTCTTTTGTATCTAAAATATCACCATTGTTTTGGTTTGAAAAATGATGAAGTTTTTTAAAAAAATTATAAATTCAAGGGAAACATAACCTTAAAAATGATAAGTTTGAAAATTATCTCTATCTTATTTTATAAATATTTGATTCAAATTTATATGTCCTATCACCAATCAATCAAAGTATGCTTATGTTTTGATATAGATGTTTGTTGTAGCAAGGTTCTTTAGTAGCCTTAAAAATCTATTAAGTCCTAATTTATACGATATATTTTCTAAGATTAGTTTTAAAAAAATAATATATGCATTTTGATAAATATTTAATGACACTACTAATATTTTATTCATATCACATATATATTTGACAAAAAAATCAATAAAGTTATAGTATATTTTTTAGAATGATTTCAAAACATGGCAAAGTCTTTTGATACTACCAAAACTTTGTCTCAAGTCAATTATATCACAATATAATAAATGTTAATAAAGTTCCAAATTCATCTACATCAAATTGATTATTCTGTTTAGTTACTTTTAGTGGTCCAAATAAACATATCGATCATAATTACGGTGGAAATTGTTTCCACAATAGACATGTACAAAAAATGGAGTATGAGAAATGAAATTCCACAAGCATCTTTGTTAGGTGAAATCCCTAAATTATCATTTAGGAAAAAGGTAAATTTTACACACTTATTAAAAGGCAAAGAAGATAACAAATCATATTAGTGGTAGTAAGTAGCACATTTATCATCATATCTTGTCACTGTCAAGTTTTATTTTGTATGCTCAATTCAATTTTTTCATCATATTTTTTTTTATTGTGGTGAATTTCAATACCTAATTATGTATACTCAAACAATAAATTCACCTTAACCATCAATCACGGCTACGTTAATTGTACATTCAAGAACATAATAGTGAAGTTTCTTCTTAATAGTGTAAAAAAGAGAAAACTCAGGGGAACAAGCAAAACTTATTCATTTACATCAAATTACTACTCCATCCCATCCGCATTGACGATAGTTTTTCATTGTGACTTAGATTGCACGATCAAGATCAAAGTGTCCGTCCATTCGATAGGTCAGTCAGTCGTCATCTTATCTTGAACGAGCATCGTCGTCCCATCACTTCCTCATCTTCAACCTCTAGAGTAGTGGAAGAGACTCGTTTTGACTTTTGCTCTGACTTCTTCTCATTTGAGCATTTGCTTTGCCCTACAAAAGCTATTGTGACACAATTTGAATTTTGAGAGTCAAACGGTTAAATTTAGACTGAAACATTGAATTTTATGTTTTTTTGACTAAAATTTTATTTTTCAAAACTACTTTAACATGTGCTAACAAGAATTCAAAGAGCCAACAATAATTAATCAGTTGAATCACAATCATTTACCTAGTTCAGCTCATTCTAACAAATTATGTCTGCGAAACATCTATAGTTCCGAGAAATAAGTAGAAATAATTATCACCAGCTAATTATCAATAATCCCCCTTGCCCTACTAAACCTCGAGTACATTTCACTAAACTTATTTTTAACTAATTGATATTATGAAGGATTAGGATTTGGTTTTGATTAAGTAAAACTTTGAAAAATATTCTTCTTGAAAACATTTGGAATTGGGCCTGCTAAATTTAGACCATCACATAGCTCACCAAACCCAATGTAATTTATGGACATTTTTAAACTACGGCCTAAAGATCGCTTTTGATCAAGCTAACAAACATAAGAAAACATTAATTCACAATCTAACATTTTATAGATATTAGATGGTAATTTAATATTTTGTCACTTCTAGAGATTTATATTTACATAGATTTTCAAGAAGATGGACAAAATATGAACGAAGACTTAATAGGTGATATTTGCGTAATACTTCAGCCAGATGTATCAGTTTTGACCATAGGAAAAACTACCTAATTACACAAATATTTCTACCATGTTTATTAATTATCTTCTTAGTTTGAAATAATAATTAATAATTTTACATCAAATTTCAAGTCGGATAGACCTGGATACATGTATTTTAGCTATCATATATTTTTTGAAATATAGATACATAGGGAGAGAAACAAGCGAGATAGAAATTATACATAACTTTGTCTATCATATATGTGAATTACATTTATTTGAATGTGTCATATATATGTGTTTGAGGGGCCAAATCTGATACGAATGATAATTTTGAAAAGTCATGAGAAGATACGTAAGTAGGCATAAGCTAATGAAGTTATGTGGCCTTGTTTATAATAGAATAATGGGAAAATTGAATATAATAGCAAACTATTAATTCAAATTAAATTTAAATGCTATAAATATACTTTGATTTAATTGTACCCTATAGCAAACTATTACTATTTCGCTACTCTCCCTGGTGGAATCTCGCTCGCCACTCTCGTTTGGTGGCAGTCTCGCTCGCTTCTCTCGCTTTTATACAAACACAAATGTATAAAATGTGTTTGTGTTTGTATAAAGCGAGAGAAAATTGTATATATACATATATTTTCGTTCCCCTCTCCCAGATCTCGCTCGCCA
>JAJOOO010016134.1:0-24744 GCA_029582685.1 Solanum piurae
TGAGGTAAAGGTAAGTGTTAGTAAATTATACACACGTAGCTGGACCAAGGTGCGGGGTGAAAATCTCTAGATGTCGGACCAAGGATTTAGAGATACCTAACTTATCACTTTGCATGTAGTGCACTAAGAAAGGATTGTTATTACTAGGATTACTGTGTTATGAGCTTGTGGGGAACACATATACCCTAGTTATTTCTCTCATCTTGATAACAACAATAAATTTGACCTTTGATTTCTATCACTTGTTGAATTCTTACAATTTTATTCACAACCCCCCTTTTTAATTACTTGTTTTTGGAAGTAATTTGACTAATTGAATATAATTGTTGGTTAAAGTAAAGTCTAAACCATTTTCCTCGTGGGATCGACCCCAACCTACAAGTTGGGTTCTTTACTTGATAACGATCGCTTATGCTTATTTAGGGAGGTGTGATTTGAGCGTATCAGCTATCATACTTGGTACATTGTTTTGTACTAAAGCATACTCTTGCCTACATTTTTACCAAATGTAGAGTCCGACAATCAGGGTCATCAATTTTGTAGCTAGGAGTTGATTGAGATGTTTTCTGAGCTTTGGTGAGTCCTCATGCTTTGAGGACGGAGTTTTATTGTATTCAGTTTCTTTCATGTATTTCTCTTTTGGACATGATGTATGGGCTAGGCCCAATTTCATTCTATTGTAATAGATGGCTATGATGAGACAAAGTGTCTAGACTTTCGCTTTTCTTTTATAAAAACTTTTTGGACTTGAAATGTTGTTTTACTCTTATTGTTCTATTTCTTATGTTATGAGGACTAAGTGGCTTGTATTTAGTCCTTCGGGATTCTATACTCCATGTTACATCTAGAATGTGCTCCTGGGTCGTGACAGAAGACATAAAACAATCAATTGGATTAACATTAAAAGTGTCACGACCCAAAATTGCACATGGCATATAGGACCCCGAGAGGCCCTACTCAAGCCACTCCACATGCATAAACAAGTTAATAGAAAATCATGAGATTTTAAAAGATAATTCATAGCATAAAGAGTTTTGTAAAACAAAGCAGAAGTCTACAAAGTCTCAAAAGCCATCTATTTGGGAAGCCCTTAAGGAATTGGTGAATTGGAGACTTTTTCTTCTTTCTTAGAGAGAGAAATATTTGGGAAGGATGAACTTGTTCTTCTTTTGGGAATTTGAGAGAATGAATTGAATTGTGTGATTTTTGGGGTGAAAAACATTATATAGGGCTTTGGGTAGAAAGTAAAACCATGTAGTATTGAATTAAAATAATTAGGAAAAGACCCAAAATCCCCGACTTAAAGTTGATGCACTGACTCCACGGAGGCCTTCACGACCCATCTAGAGTACCATGGCCCGTCTAACGGGTCGTGAAGAAGCTCCGCCTGACAAGCTCCACTGTACCCCCTTCATGGATGAGTTCACGATCTGTTTGGGTCTTCACAAGCCGTTTATCCATCCATGGTCCTTGACCAGTAGCTAGGGGAGAAAACCCCTTTGAGGGGCCACTTGACTAGCCCTTGAACGGCCCATCAACCTCACCACGGGCCATCTAGGCGTTCATGGGAGGAACACTCATTTGGGCAGCCCTAGGAACTTCTCACGAGTGCCCAAACGGACTGTGGTCCCCTACACAACCAGTCTAGGGCTCCGTGGAGGGTTCCATGCTCCACCCCTGGGTTCTCGACCTACCCGTTTAACTCTTTTCTAGCCTTTCTGTAATCTGAGGTGTTACAATATCTCCCCTCCCCCGGGAAAATTTGTCCTCGAATGAGATTCAAAACATCATAAGGAAGGTGGGAACTCAAACCTAACAGCCCAACATAAATACAATCATATAAATGCACATATCCGAGGAGGGAACATCAACTCCTAGCTAAAGCATTTTCATAACATCATTTCATAAGGTGTATATGAAACTTATACTGAAATGCGCATAAACAAGAAGAAATCTATCAACTAACTCATTTTCTCAAAATTCAAGGTTTTCATGAACATGCATAAATGAGAAAATTATGGCTATATCTAACACATTACACTAAAAGAGTAAACCATGAGGAACTAAATACATCAAGCTAGAGTAGGGACTGAGGGAAAGAAATGAGGATAAATACATCATATCGGCCTCGGCTTCCCAAGTAGCACCCTCAACTAACTGATTTCTCCAAAGAGCTTTCACTGAAGCAATTTCTTTATTTCTCAACTTTAGAACTTGAAGGTCCAAGATCTCAACCAAAACTTCTTCATAAGAAAGGCAATCCTTTATGCCAAGACTCTCCAATGGTACTATAGATGTCGGATCACCAACATATTTTTTCAACAAGGAGACATGGAAAACTGGATGCACCAATGCCAAGTCATTACGCAATCAAGGTTCATAAGCAACCTTTCCAACACACCTCAAAATTTGATATGGGCCCACATAACGGGGAATAAGCTTCCCTTTCTTTCCAAACCTCATTACGCCCTTCATGGGGAAAATTTTCAAGTAGACCCAATCATTCACATCGAACTCAAGATCTCTTCTTCCAACATCGATGTAGGACTTTTGCTGACTTTGAGCTGTTTTACACCTTTCTCTTATAAGCATAACTTTCTCCATAGCCTCATGTACCAACTTGGGACCTATCAATGCAACTTCACCCACTTCAAACCAACCTATAGGAGATCTACACCTCCTACCATATAGGGCCTCAAATGGAGTCATACCAATACTTGAGTGATAGCTATTATTATACACAAAATCAATCAAAGGCAAGTGATCGTCCTAATTACCCTTGAAGTCAATTACACACGATCTCATCATATCTTCCAAAGTTTGAATAGTACGCTCCGCTTTCCCATTGATTTTCATCTGAAAAGATATACTAAGCTTAACACCAGTATCAAGACCCTTTTGAAAGGATTTCCAAAACCTAGAAGTGAATTGGGCACCACGATCGGAGATAATGGACAACGGTACTCCATGCAACCTAATCATTTATCTCAAGTACAACTTAGCAGAGTCCTCCACCTAATAAGAAACCTTGACGGGAATGAAATGAGTCAATTTCGTCATTAGATATACTATAACCCAAATCGAGTCATGTTGCTGCCGGTGCGGGGTAAACCAATAATGAAGTACATATTCAAATCTTCCCACTTCCAAGTAGGAATACTAATGTCTCGAGACAAACCTCTTGGCTTTTGATGCTCAACTTTCACTTGTTTACAATTAGGACACTTAGCTACAAATTACGCAATATCCTTTGTCATCCCATTCCACTAATAGACCTCCTGCAAGTCACAGTACATCTTGGTGGCTCCCGGGTGAATGGAATATCAAGAACTATGGACTTATGATAAGATCTACTCTCTCAAGTCATCTACATTGGGAACACATAAATGAACTTGATAACGAAGCACACCATCTCCCCCTTGGGAGAAAGCTTCTACAGACTTCTTAAGCCCTGATTCCTTTATTCAACCAAAGTCGGATCAAGACCTTGCTTGGCTTTCACATCTGCCACAAAAGACGATTCTAAACAATTTTGAATCACAACACGACCTTTGGTGGAGTTCACCAATCAAACACCCATTCGGGTCAATCTATGAACATCTCGAACCAATTCATTTCTACTATCCTTTATATGAACAATACTACCCATCGACAATCTACTAAGAGCATCTTCCACCATATTTGCTTTACCGGGGTGATAGAGAACACTCATATCATAGTCCTTTAGTAACTCAAGCCACCTTCTATGGTGAAAATTTAAATCCTTCTGATTAAACACATATTGCAAACTTTTGTGGTCGGTAAAGACTTCGACATGAACACCATATAAGTAATGCCTTCAAATTTTGAAAGCAAACACAACCGCCGCTATTTCAAAATCATGGGTAGAATAGTTCTTTTTGTGCATCTTAAGTTGCCTTGAGGCATAGGCAATGACTTTCCCATTTTGCAAAAGGACACATCATAACCCAATTCTTGAAACAATACAGTAACAATAAACACATCGGTTCCTTTTGGGAAAGTCAACATTGGAGCGGAAGTAAGTTTGTCTTTCAATTCTTAAAAACTCTTTTCACAAGCTTCCGACCATAAGAATTTGGCTTTCTTTTGGGTCAATGTTGTCAATGGAGAGGCAATATACAAAAACCATTCCACAAACCTTCTATAGTTACCGGCTAAACCAAAGAAACTTCTAATGTCCGAAGGGGATAGAGGTCTAGGTCAACTTCTTACCTCATTCGTCTTCTTAGGATCTACCTCAATACCCTTTCCGGAAACAATGTGACCAAAAAAAGCCACGGACTTTAACCAAAACTGACATTTACTAAACTTTGCAAAGAGTTTATGATCCTTGAGGACTTGCAACACAATCCTTAAATGATAGGTATGTTAATTTTCACTCCTTGAATAGATCAACATATCATCAATGAACACAATTACAAATATGTCGAGGTATTGCCTAAACACCCTATACATCAAGTCTATAAAAGCGGCCGGGGTAATAGTCATGCCAAAGGACATAACCAAAAACTCATAATGACCATACCAAGTTTATAAAGCCATTTTCAGAATATCATCCTCCTTCACCCTCAATTAGTGATAACCTGACCAGAGGTCGATCTTAGAGTAACTTGATCCTTGTAGTTGGTCAAAATATCATCTATCCTTGGGAGAGGATACTTATTATTAATTGTAACCTTGTTCAACTAACGGTACTCGATACACATAAGAAGCAAACTATATTTCTTTCGAACAAACAAAACTGGAGTACCCCATAGAGAGATACTCGGTCGGATGAAACTCTTATCCACCAAATCTTTCAATTGCCCTTTCAATCCTTTAAGTTCTGCCGAAGCCATTCGGTAAGGAGGAATAGAGATAGGTTACGTATCTGGGAAAAGGTCAATATCGAAGTCTATTTCCCTTTTGGGAGGAAGATTGGGTAGATCATCAGGAAACACTTCCAGAAACTCATTTACAACGGGGACCAACTCAAGAGTAGGGGTTTCAAAATCCATATCCCTCACCCTAACTAGATGGTATATGCAACCCTTAAAAATTATCTTTCTAGCTTTAAGGCAAGAAATAAACCAACCTTTCGGCATATAATTTCCCCATTCCCACTCTAGGATAGGCTCATTTGGAAACTGAAACTTGACCACTCGGGTTCAACAATCAATAGAAACATAACAAGAATGCAACTAATACATACCAAGAATGACATCAAAATCTAGTATATCAAGCTCTACAAGATTAACATGAGTTGCTCTATGGAATAAGGAAACATGATAATTTCTATAGACTCTCTTAGCCGCAATAGATTCATCGATGGGAGTAGAGAGAGAAAATGGGTCTAACAACACATTCAAAAGAATATTAAACCTCCACATATGGCATCACAAAAGACACTGTAGCATCGGGATCAAGAAAAGAATAAACATCGATATGAAATACTTTCAACATACCGGTAACCACATCAGGAGAACCCTCTTACTCTTGGCGAGTCTGGAGTGCATATAATTTGTTTTGCTTATGAGCACTTGAACTCGAACCACTAAGTGGAGCTTGCCTACCTTCTCTTCTCTTAGCCGTAAGTGTTGGACAATCCCTTATCTTATGGCCACTCTTACCACAACCATAGCATCCATCCATACCGGCTAAGCATTACCCTCATGCTTCCTTCCACACTTGGCAAAAGTAGATAATGAATACCCACTACCATTTACTCCTTGAGGTTTAGGGTTAGACGTCCGATATTTGTTGAATCTAGAAGGATCATTTGAGGAGCCTTGACCGGAAAACCTTTGCCGGAACCTAGAACGACCACGTCTATCAGACCTTGAATGTGAAAAGTCACCATCACTGGCCCTTGCCTTCTTTGTTTCCCTAGATCTTCCCTTAAGTTTCTCTTCTTCTATTTGTTGAGCATGTACCATTAGATGAGAAATATCCATATCATTGATAAGTATGGCGCTATGACATTCTTTGACTACCATCTCGGACGCTCCCGAAACAAACTTACTCATCCTTGCCCTAGGATCGGCAACCATAATAGGAGCATACCTTGACAATTATGTGAATTTCAAAGAATCTTCCTTCACACTCATGGTTCCTTGACAAAGGTTGATGAATTAAACCACCTTTTCCTCCCTCATCTCAAATGGAAAGAACATATCAAGAAAATCAACCTTAAACTTTTCCCAATCGAGAGGACCCATATCAGCTTCCCTCCCTTCCTTCCATTAGTTGAACCAAACTTAAGCAACACCTTAAGTTGGTAAGCGGTCAATTCTACCTTTTCCACTGGCGTCACTCCCATGATCATCAACACCTTATACACTTTATCAATGAACTCTTGTTGATCTTCCTAAATCTTAGAACCATGAAACTCTGAGGGATTCATTCTAGTGAAGTCCCTCACTCTAGATGTCATCGTACCCACATTTGGGTTCACGGGAACCATAACCTCCTTATTGGTTTGACCCGTCATGGCTTGAGACAACACTTGAAAATCATCCCTAAACTCCGCATTAGTCACTTGCTCGGCCAAAGGATCGACCGAAACTTGAGGATCTTGAGGATGAGCTTCTTGTTCCATATTCCTCCTAAAGTATGTTCTTCGAGGGGCCATTTCCTAAAAAAGCATCGGATATGGATTAAGAGAAAGGACATATAGAGTTACACTCTATCGCACGACTTAGAGTAATGAAAGAAGTGGAGTTTCCTAATCATCTCATAGCTTTTTATTTATAAATATAGTGCACTTCACACTTATGAACAAGATTCTGCTCGACGTGGTTTATGAGACATCTTAGGACTTTTTAAAACCTTATGCTCTGAATACCAAGTTTGTCATGATCCAAAGTATACTCTAGGAGTAACATGGCGTATAGGACCCCGACAGGACCTACACAAGCCACTTAGAATGCATAAACAAGATAATACAAAATCATGAGATTTTAAAAGACAATTCATAGCACACATAATTTTGTAAAATGAAGCAGAAGTCTACATAATCTCAAAAGTCATCTATTACATCAAGAGTGATCGGGATGTAACTCGTACATCATAAACAACATTCAAAAAGTAAAGACAATAAGAAATAAAGGCTCGGTCCTCGGAACATGAGGACTCACAAATCTTAAAAATCTACTAAGTGATCCTTAGCCATAAAAATGGGAAATTGGAACGTCTGACCCTACATTTGAGAAATAATGTAGGCAAGAGGATGCGTTAGTACCAAAATATACCAAGTATGATAGCAATGCATAGAGTTATAAAATCATGCTAAAAAGGACCTTTCATGACATGCAAAGACCAAGTTAAAACTATAAAATAAGAGGTTAGAAAACATCATAGTAATCATGGTCAATGCAAGTAAAACTCATTTTTGAACACTTGTGAGATACTTATTGAAGTAACCTTAGTTCATCATTATTGTGGGAAGTAGCTTTAACGAATATAGAGACCATGTGAGCTATAACATGGAATCCAGTGTCTGCCCCACCACCAAAAATGGGTGTCCTTACTTGCCAAGGAAAGAACCTTACTTCTAGCTTACATGGATCCACTAGATAATGTCTATCTAAGACAATTATCGTCTATCTAAGACAATCTTTCTTTGGTGGCACATAGGTATGAGATAGGGAGATTGCTACTAGAAACCCGACATTTAGCTATAGGAGAGCTTCCATCTCAATATCCTCTTGGTTCTAAGCATAAACCTAACGGAATAGTCATAATTCTGCTACTTGACTTATCTTTCATTGAAGGCACATCAAATAGCCAATCCAAGCTAAGTTTCTTTAGAATAGCTCCTAAAACTTGATTCAAAGTTAGTTGAGAAAATCTTTTAACTCTAAGAATCCTTATGTGAGAAAAATCCTTTCACATGGATGTATTAAGTAGTATGTGAGAAATCCTTTCCCAACAACAACAACAACAACATTTATGCTTCACTCTCAAAGTAATCTTAAATAATTTTCATCACTTCCATAAAGAATATGCATATCTTCATAAACTTATCTTTCATAGTTAAAAACCGACATTATATCATCTTAGCTTAGAAAACATGGGGTATGCATGGGTTCATGGGGTTTCATCTTTAAAACATCGAATTATCTCAATTCATGCATAATAGTTCATAAAAAGATCAATTGAATCACCATTGAAAGGAACCTATGACATGGAAGAAAACCCTAACTTCAATTGGAGATTTCTAACTTGTAAATTGGAGAATTTAGGAATTCTATGGAGGAAAGAGCTCCATAGGTTAACACTATCATACCTTGGAGTTCAAATCCCTTAAGAAATTGGTGAATTAGAGACTTGATCTTGAAACCCGAACTTGACTTCTTCTTCTTCCTTGGAGAGAGAAATATTTATGGAGGATGAACTTGTTCTTCTTTAGGGAAATTGATAGAATGAATTGAATTGGGTGATTTGGGAGGGGGTGAAAATCCTTATATAGGGCTTTGGGTAGAAGGTAAAATGACATAGTACTGAATTAAAACAATTAGGAAAAGACTCAAAAACCCCTCACTTAAGATGACGCACTGACTCCACAGAGGACTTCACGGCCCGTCTAGAGTACCACAACCTGTCTAACGGGTCGTGAATAAGCTCTGACTGACAGGATCCACTGTACCCCCTTCATGGGTGACTTCACGGTCCGTTTGGGGCATCACGGGCCATTTAGCCATCTGTGGTCCTTGACCAGTGGCTAGGGGAGAAAAACCCTTTTGAGTGGCTACTTGACGAGCCCTTGAACAACCCGTCAACCTCAGCATGGGCCGTCTAGGCATCCATGGGAGGGACAATTGTCTAGGCAGCCCTGGGAACTCCTCACGAACGCCCAAATAGACCATGGTCCCCTACACAGACCATCTAGGGCTCCATGGTCCACCTCTAGGATCCCGACCTACCTTTTTTACTCCTTTCTAGCCTTTATCTAATCCAGGGTGTTTCATTAAGGAACCCATGGCAATTGAATAAAATCCTAGTTTGATTGGGGAATCTACCTTTACAAAATTAGAGAATTTAAGAACCCTATGGAGGACAGAGCTCCATAGGTGAAGACTGTCATGTCTTGATGCCAAAAGTTTGAAATTAATGGTGAATTTGGAGACTTGATCTTGAAACCCTAGACTTCTTCTTCTTTCTTAGAGAGAGAAATATTTGAGAGGATGAACTTGATCAACTTTTGGAATTTTAGGAGAATGAATTGAATTAGGTGATTTGGGGGTTTAAAAGCATCATATAGGGCTTAGGGTAGAGGGTAAAACGACATAGTATTAGGTTAAAACAATTAGTAAAAGACCCAAAGCCCCTTCTAAAATAACTGTCGGACCCCATCAGTTGGACCCACAGTCTGTAGGTCCAACTATGGACCGTTTGGGTCGACCGTCGATGGTTTCAAAAATTTGTTTCTAGGCCTTCGAATGATAGGACCCATGTGTGGCCCTTCGGTCAACCTACGGTCCGTACATTGCCACTATAACTCCCACTTTTGGCCCTCAAAATTACACTAAGTCTGTGATTCACCTGCGAGACCTACCTACGACTCGTACATTGAATGACGGACTGTCCTGGTGAACCGTAAAAGAATACTGGGACTAGACATTTTCTGCACTTTTGATCTTGCCAACCACAGTTCCACTACGGTCCGTGGTCCAACCTACAGACCGTCGGTGGTTCTGTCAGAACTGGCACCTGATTTTTAGAAACTGCAAATTTTTACTTATTTTCAGATCCAAGGTGTTACAGGAACAATAAGGTGCACTAATCTTGCACTATATCTTAGTAATTTCTTACAAATACTTGAAGTGATTCACGCTTGCGGTACGTCAAATTTTAAAGAAAAAGAAAAAATAACGAAGAAGAGGAAGAAGATGCAGACGAAGGACATAAAATAAAAAAAGATGTAAAATAAGGAGGAGGACGACGAAGACGAGGAAGACACAGAAGAAAAATGATGAAAAAGAAGAAGAAGAAGAAGAAGGAAAGAAATACTGGATGGCCATTTTTAATGAAAAAAATAGAGAAAAAAGTCAAATGATCCCCCAACCTATTATCATATTTTAACTACACATTTATACTCTATGAGAGTCCTATTACCCCGCCCTTTTGAAACTACTTTAAAATGTAATAAATAACCCCTTAAGAGCTGAGTTGGCATATAGAGGGTATTTCACTTTCTTTGAGTGAGTGAGTTACCAATTTTTTCTTTTTATTTCTCTTTCTTTCTTATTATTTATCTATACAAATATACATCCTCCACCATTATCATTGTTGAAGCTTAATCAATGAAGGTCTGACATAAAGATTATCATATCTAATGCATTTTATGAACAAATAATTCTTCAATATACTTATTTAGAATACCTCTCACGTATTAAACTCATTTTTAAAAAAACATGTTCATTAAGTTCTTCTCTTTTCATGTCATTGACTCAAGAGTAACAACAACATTAACAACAACAACAATAACAACAACAACAAAGAAAAGTAATTTTGAACTTATTAGAAGGAACTAAAATGAAAATTTTTTTTTCTACATTTTCTAAAGAAGGATCCTCTATTTGATCCTAAAACCCCATTGAGAATCAAAATAAAAAAACTCAGATTAATAAATTATTCATGAAAAATTAGAGAGAGAAAAGAATAAAGAAGAGAAAAGAATTTTTCAAATTGATGTTACGAGTTTTTTTTTTTGCCTACTAAAAGGTTTATGTACAAGAAGGGGTGGGGGTGGGAGATGTAAGGTCGGTGCCATTTTTGGATTTGTTCAAAGCTTCGTAGAGTTGTAGGAATAGCGTAAAAATGATGTTATTTTTTATTTAAATTTTGGTTTTGAGGTGTAAGGTCATTGCCATTAGGTTTGATTTTGATTTGTTAGATATATACAATTTTTTTGAGGTAAAACATGATGTTTTACAATGGTTGTAATTGAAAAACTGATTGAGGAAGATAGAAAGAAGGAGGAGATTTTTCTATTTTAAAAAGAGATTAATTGGTGAAATACAAGTCTCAAGCGCGTGTGCTTCACCACAAGATACTTGATTGGTGATGACGTTTTAGGGTGGAATAGGGGTGGCAAATGGGTGGTTTGAATATGGATCGGATTTGGATGCATTGAATATGGATTGAGTTAAAATGGATTGGATCACAATCCACCCATATAAAATATGGGTAAATATGAATGTGGTCAAATATGGTTTCAGTAAAATGGTTGTTGTTATAACCCATTTTAACTCGAGGTCAAAAAGTGTATAACATATTGGTGATTTCCAAATAATTAACTTAAGAAGTCGCCACCTAATTATTTTTAAAGGTTAATTAGGGCACCTAAATATTCAACTAAATAATATTAAAATTGACTTCAATTAAGGTCTACTAACTTAAAAAGATTCTAGGTAAGAGTTCTAATTATCTTAAAGGGAAGGGGTAAGGCACCCTTTAAAATTTGTTAAAAATAGTTAATCGGTCAAACTTAGGTTAATTAATTTTAAAGCTAAATATGAGTTCTAAAAGAATTTGAAAAGTTGTAAGTTGGAAAATATTTTATCATTTGACAACTCATTGAATTCAAAATAAATAAAAAGGTCATTTGCTTAAAACAACTTTATTTAATCTGAAAACTTGCTGGAAGTTTGAAAATAATTTCTTTCTTTTTAAAAAAAATGTACTTGTAGTAGCACACTTTGAAATGTTTTAAGCTTAAAACAAAGGCTCCTTTCTTTTAAATTTTTTTTAGAAATGAAAAAACCATTATGAAATAAGAAAAAAAAAATATTAATAACTAGAACTAAAATAATGGTTCACAAACCTAAAACCTATAATATGCTAGCTAATTGAAACAAAAAATTAGCACATATCCAAAACACATAAGCAAGTTTAACATAAAAAAAAAAGTTAATGCTAAAATAAAAGTAGACATAGGCGATCCCAAGTGCGTTTCACTCGATTTGCTTGCTATTTGGAATAAAAAAGATGTAGTGAAGACTCCATGTGCAGGTATGAGGGTGTCGAGTCCATGAGACTCGAATTCTTGCTAGAGTCTTGAATCAAAGACTCCATTTTTCTCCCAAAGTGTTCATGCAAATAAAGAAAATGTAAAGAAGTTAATAAGACGATTCAACTTTACTCAATACAGAACAAAAATAAATATAACTAAGTCCAAGTTTTTAAGTGCAAGCGAGCATGAATTAAATCACACTCCTTCAAAATTTACACACATTCAAATGTATAACAGAATGACAAAGAGAGATTAAATTAATATTTTTTTATATGAGTTACATTTATTAAAGAAATTATATGACCTGCAAATTACTTTTCAAACTAAAAACCCTTTCCGGATTTTATACCCACCATACTGCTATCACTTAACACTAAAAAAATAACAAAATACACAGAATTAACTAACAAACAACATAGAACTTAAATAAATAAGTACATAAAAAAAAAACTTCACAAGGATGCCTATATACAATCATGGCTTTTAATAAGAGAGCATTTTAGTTGCTGGCCATTGTTGCCTATTTCTAGCTAAAACAGAGAACATTTTAACAACGGAAACAATTTTAACAAATCAATTTAATGGAAAAACTGTTGGCTTATTAGTAATATAATTATGCAGTCCAATACGCCATGGAAACGCAACTTCAAAGCTAAACTAATCTCGAAACTAATCTAAATACATTTCGGCATCAACAGTTATCATAAATAAACTAAGAAAAATTACTTACAAGGCATGAACACTTAAAACAAGTCTGATATTTCATAACAGAGATGACGACATAAAGGAAAACAAAAGAGCCGAATGTCACCTGTTGCGGGGCAGTGAATTGGGTCGTCGATCAAAGATCTACTCTCGTTTCTCCAACAAAATCAAGCAAAACAGAAAAAATAAAGTTGAAGACGTTGAAAGTAAAAGAGTGGTGTTCTTTCATGTGTTCAAGTCCTTTCGTGATTTTTTTTTGTAAGACAAAGCTCTCTCCTTCAACTGAAGATATATGGGAGTATTTATAGGAAAAGATAAATCTCAAAGCTTAGAGTTTGAGCGAGATTTTTTGAATTTCAAAATTGTCTTGGTTGGAGAGAAATCAGATGAAGATCTTGGACTCCCTAAATTAAGTTGTTCTAATAGTGAACTTCTGCCCCAGAGAATCAAAAATCAAAAAGTTATTTGGCTTCTTGTGTTGACTAAATTGTTGAATATGAGTGAGAAAGAAATTTTGAATGTTGGGATATGCTAGGACACAGTGAATTGGATGAAATTTGCTCAAAAAGGCTGGACAAAGACTGTCCACCGTTATGATGCTACCTACCATGGTTGAAAATGGAATGAGGGGTGGGGTATGGCTGCTAGATTTTATGAATAGGGTTAAATTGACATGTTGGGGGAAATGGGTCTGTTCAATTGAGTAGTTGGGCTGCTACATTTGGGCTTTATTGTTGAATGTTTAAAGTTTGAAAAACGGGCTGGAAAATGGACAGATTTTCATGGCCTCTTTCTTTCTTTAAATTAATTCGTTTGACCTTCTAATTTAATAACTAGTATAACATATAATTAGTATGTAGAAAAAATAAAAATACTCATATTATAAATTTTGCTAATGAATTAGGAAGATATTAGCTTGTGACTAATTTAAAAAGTAAGAATCTGGAATTGGATGACGACAATCGATATGATTAAGAAAAGGGGGTGTAAAAAGTGGTAATATAATTTTACATACAATTTTAGTAGTAATTATAGAATTATGACATAATGATAACAAAAGTAATGATAAATAGTCGTTGTAGTAAAATAGCTGTGAAAAAAGATAATTTTATTTATTATTAATTTAGACTCTCGAAAACAATGAATTAGAAGAAAGTAGGGCCGAAATTGGATGTCAACAGCTTGTCGCTCTTTGACCAGAGACGATGTAAGAGTTTTTGGGAAAAAAAGTTGACGTAGAAGCCAATTTTGTCCCGACCAACAAATATGACCTTAGGAGAGTATGAGACAATATGACCATTGGATAACTGATGAGATATAGGATTTTGAAAACAAAGTAGTCGTAAGCTTACAAAAGTTGACCCAATATTGAATCATGATGTTACTGGTATTGTGATCTAGGAGAGTACTCAAGATTGGAGTCTAGTAGAGTTCGAGGTAGACCTTTGACCTTTGTTGGAAAGCTAAACTTTCTCAACAAATTTCCCCAGTTCACTGCTTAGATAAGATTCCACGATGCTAATGCTCCTACAGAACTCAAACTTGACAAAATAGTTAATAATATTAAACATAAAGCATGGTGCGATAAACACATGAAAATAACACCTCATGGGTGTGAATTTATGAAAATGTGGCCTTGCAAGCCGAAATGAATTAATGAGATGAAATCTTGCAAAATTTGTGAAAAAAGATTTAAGGCCGATGATTCATGAGAAATGATGATTTTCGGCGATGATTAATGAAAATGAGGCCTTAATCAAATAAATTATGGATATGAGACTTTTAGCCAAATGATTTTAAAATGAGACTTTTTTAGCCAAGTGATTTATGAAAAGGAGGTCTTTGAAAGCAATGCAGACTGGTAAAGCATTTGTGTAGTATATTTGAAAGCATTTGTGCAATCAACTGAAAGCATTTGTGCAATGCATTAGAAAAGAGATAAAGCCATGTAGAATTCCTTTTTAAATACTTGAAAGTATTTGTGTATTTGAGAATATGCACTTGTGTGAAATATAAAGCATTTGAAAACATTTAGAAGCATTTGTGCAGTGCATTTGAAAATAATTGAAGGCATTTGTGCAGTGCATTTAAAAAATATCTTGAAGCAAATGTGCAGTGCGCTTGGAAATATCTGAAAGCATTTATGCAGTGCATTTGAAAATATCATAAAGCATTTGTGCAGTGCGCTTGACAATATTTGAAAGCATTTATGCAGTGCATTTGAAAATATCAGAAAGCATTTGTGCAGTGCGCTTGACAATATTTGAAAGCATTTATGCAGTGCATTTGAAAATATCAAAAAGCATTTGTGCAGTGCGCCTGACAATATTTGAAAGCATTTAGGCAATGCATTTGAAAATATGAAAAAGCATTTGTGCAGTGCATTTAAGAGTATTCATGCAGAGCAAAAAATATATGCAATATGTTTAAAAATATTTGTGCATCAATATGTTTGAAACTTTTGTAAAGCTTCACTTATAAGTTTCGAATCATAAATTTATAAGTAAATAATTCAAACCACTCGACATATAGTCCTTTCAATGTTATAGACGTCATTGACTTCTCAGCTTCTATTAACCCTGACAAACCTGCACTCAAAGAAAAATATTAAGTTTTGGGGGGAGGTTGATTTGTGATGACTTGGAAGGTCTGGCTCTTCATACTTCTTTCTTCCAGCTTTGCTTGGACTCATAATCTCCGTCCATTTTAAATCTTGGTTAAATGAATAACAAGAAAACTTTTGAATGAAAATTGTATTTGAAAATAAGATAAAATTATATACGTATATATAGCAATAAAGATTTTTTGTCGAACTTCAAATTGTGACATGTCATAAAACAAAGAGAACGTCCTTTATCTGAAGTCTTTCTTCTGTCGGATGATTCGATTGAACATATACTCTTCAAATATCTTGATACCTTCTTGCAATGATGCCCTTAAAAATTGTCCCAGTTTTTTGCGAGAGAGATACGTCGTCCTTTGGTCACAATGATACTGAACCTCCTATAGGATGCACACTATTCTATCAAAGAACCAAGCCAAACATAACCTAAGGATACAATTAAAATTGAAATAAAGGGGACGAACCCTCCTCGGGTTGCCTATGTATCCGAACGGAACCAGGCCATACGTAGTTCGCTACATACAAAGAAATGGAGAAATGAAAAAAAATTCTAATCAAGTGACCGAAGCTGATATAGGCCGCCTACATATCCCACCGAGGGTATCAAGCCAAGCGTAGTTCATATTACATAGAAAGGAAATTTTGCAAAACCTACTAAAAGACCAAATCCGATGTGGATTTCCTACGTATCCTGCCATGGGAATCAAGTCAAGACGTAGTTCCAATACATGACATAAAGATTACAAGAAAATGAAAAAGAAACCTCTAGATGCAGTATCTCTTAATTGCATCTGCATTGATAGCTTTTGGCCATATCTTACCATCCATTTATGCTAGAATCAAAGCTCCCCGAGTCAGTACTCGGTGAACCATGTAAGGTCCTTGCCAATTAGGTGCAAACTTCCCCTTAGCTTCATCTTGGTGCGAGAGAATTTGCTTCAACACCAATTGTCCCGGTTCAAACTGTCTCAATCTTACTTTCTTGTTGAAAGTTTTGGCCATCCTGTGTTGATAAAGTTGCCCGTGACAAACTGCATTCATTCTTTTTTCATCAATGAGCATCAATTGTTCATACCGGTTTTGCGTCCACTTGGCATCACTTAACTCAGCTTCTTGGATGATCCTCAGAGATGGTATCTCAACTTCCATTGGTAACACAGCTTCTGTTTCATAGACCAAAAGATAAGGTGTTACCCCAGTCGAAGTCCTGATTGTGGTGCGGTAGCCAAGAAGGGGAAATGACAAACTCTCATGCCAATGCTTGTAGTTATCAGTCATTTTCCGCAATATCCTCTTGATATTTTTGTTGGCGGCCTCAACTGCTCCATTCATCTGAGGTCGATAAGGAGTGGAATTGCGGTGAATAATTTTGAACCTCTCGCATATCTCATGCATCAAGCCACTATTGAGATTAGCTTCATGATCTGTAATAATTGACTCGGGGATCCCAAATCTACAAATGATGTTATTGCGAACAAAATATGTCACCACCTTTTTTGTCACAGACTTGTATGAAGATGCTTCTACCCACTTTGTGAAGTAATCAATAGCTACCAGAATGAACATGTGTCCATTTGAGGCGGCTGGCGCAATAGGGCCAATGACATCCATGCCCCAAGCTGCAAATGGCCAAGGAGAACTCGTCACATTTAGCTCATTCGGTGGAACCCGAATCAAATCACCATGAATCTGACATTGATGACACTTTCTCACAAAATGGATGCAGTATGTTTCCATGGTCATCCAAAAATATCCAGCTCGTAGAATTTTCTTTGCCAAAGTGAAGCCATTCATGTGTGGCCCACATGTACCCCCATGTATTTCTTCAATCATCTTGCTTGCCTTTTGAGAGTTAACACATCTTAACAATCCCAAATCTGGAGTCCTCCTATAAAGGATTTCTCCACTTAGGAAAAAGTGATTTGCGAGTCTCCGAAGTGTCTTGTTTTGAACATTGTTTACTCCTTCTGGATAGTCTCCTTCTCTGAGATACCTCTTAATGTCACAGTATCAAGGTTCTCCATCCGGTTCTTCATCTACATGGAAACAATAGGCTGGCTGATCCTGCACATTGACCTTGATTGGATCTATATAGTTCTTGTCTAGATGTTGAATCATAGAAGCCAGGGTTGCCAACGCATCTGCAAACTCATTCTAAGCTCGAGGAAAATGCTTGAATTCTATCTTGACAAATTTCTTGCACAATTCATTCACACACAACAAATATGGGAGTATCTTCACATTGTTGGTGCTCCATTCGCCTTGAACCTGATGAATCAATAAGTTGGAATCACCTATAACCAACAATTCTCGTATGTTCATGTCAACAGCCATTCTAAACCCAAGAATACAAGCCTCGTACTCCACCATATTATTTGTGCATAAGAATCTAAAATTTGTTGAATAGGATAATGTTGACCTGATTCTGAAATCAACACTGCTCCAGCGCCGACTCCTTTGGAATTCGCAGCACTATAAAAAAACATTCTCCACCCGGGATATTCTTCGGATATATCCTCTCCAATAAATAAAACCTCTTCATCAGGAAAATAAGTTTTAAGAGGCCTGTACTCTTCATCCATGGGATTTCAGCGAGATGATCAGCTAGTGCTTGTCCCTTGATGGCCTTTTGAGTGACATAAACAATGTCAAATTCACATAGCAAAATTTGCCACTTCACCAACCTTCCAGTAGGCATAGGCTTCTGAAATATATACTTGAGATGAGAAAAGTGGTATACGCACATAAATAATGTCTTAACTTTTATGCAACCCAAGTCAAAGCACAACAAGTGCGCTCCAATAAAGTATATCGAGATTCATAAGGAGTGAACTTTTTGCTTAAGTAATATATAGCTTGCTCCTTCTTTCCAGTTTCATCATGTTGTCCCAGCACACATCCAAATGCATTGTCAGACACTGACAAATACAACAACAATGGTCTTCCAAATTCTGGGGGCACCAAGACTGGTGGACTCGATAAATACTCCTTGATTATATCAAAAGCTTTCTAACAATCTTCCGTCCATTTGGTTGCAGCATCTTTCTTCAGCAACTTGAAGATTGGCTCGCAAATTACAATGGATTGTGCAATGAATCGACTAATGTAATTGAGGCAACCAAGAAAACTCATTACTTCCTTTCGACTCTTTGGAGGAGGCAAGTCTTGAATAGCCTTTATCTTTGAAGGATAAAACTTTATCCTTTTCCTACTCATGATGAAACAAAACAGCTTCCCAGCAGGGACACCAAATGCACACTTTCCGGGATTTAACTTCAGATTATACCGCCTTAATCTGTCAAAGAACTTCTTCAAATTTATTATATGATCTGAGCTCTTCCGTGACTTTATGATGACATCATCCACATAGACTTAAATCTCCTTATGGATCATATCATGAAATATGGTAGTCATAACTCTCATATATGTAGCCCCTGCATTCTTGAGTCCAAAAGGCATTACCCGATAACAATATACTCCCCAAGGCGTGATGAGTGCGGTCTTCTCCGCATACTCTTCATCCATTAGAATCTGATGATATCCTGCAAATCAATCAACACATGACTGCAACTCATGCTTTGCACAATTATCAATAAGTATGTGAATGTTTGGGAGAGGAAAATCATCATTTGGGCTTGCCTTGTTGAGATCTCGATAATCTACGCATACTCTGATTTTTCCATCTTTCTTTGGCACTGGTACTATGTTGGCCAACCATGTGGGATACTTGGTGACCCGGATGACATTGACATCGAATTGCTTGGAGACTTCTTCCTTAACTTTTAAACTCAAATCAAGCTTGCTCTTTCTCGGCTTTTGCTTTACTGGGGGGCAAGAGGGATCAAATGGTAACCTGTGTGAAACAATATCCGTGCTTAGACCCGACATATCATCATAAGACCATGCGAACACATTCATGTATTGTCTCAAAAGATCAATAAGTTCTTTTCTTTGGGACGGAGCCAAATGGACACTAATTCTTGTTTCCCTCATCAATTCTGATGAATATCCCAAATTTATCGTCTCAGTTTCATCCAAATTTGGCTTTTCTTTATTCTCAAAATGTTCAAACTCCTTAGTCAACTCTTCAGGCTGCACATCTTCTTCATATTCTGCAAAAAATTGTTCATTGTTCGAGATTTGTTTGCTCGTTTCATTACATGTCACATTCTCGGCATTGACAAATTTATTAGTTTGCTTGCTGAAAGAGAGAAAAGAAATAAAAAAAAAAATCAAGGACAAATTTTAAAATTTAAAGTAGAAAAAAGTGACATAGATTTGGCATTTAAGCTTTCAAAATATGGAGGCAAAACATATCAAATTCAAAACACGATTCAGGCCTCAATTTGAATCATGTTGTTTTTGTTAATTCTAATACAATCATCTACCAAGATTCCCGAAGAACCGGGGACGGGTTACAAGTCCAATTGTTCAAAGTATCTCTAGGCATAGCATCCCATATGGTCGGGACCTCGATGCGGTCCTCCAAAATCATATTGCATTCAGCTTCTTCAATGAACAAGTTTTTGAGTCCTTCTGTGAGGTTATCTTCAACAGCTTCTTCTAATCCTTATGCATCAAACGCCTTGGAAAATGACTGATTCAAGAGCGGGATAGGTTGTGGTAAGGGAATGTCACTTTTCCTTTTGAGATTAGCCGATGAGACTTCTTCAGGAGTAGGCTCATATCCAAGACCAAAGGTGTATTGCTGACCAGGCAATTGAATTGGTTCCGCTATTCCATCCAATTTCGTTTCAAGACCTTGACTTGGGATAAAACATTCTTCAACATTTCCGAAGCCACCATCATAAGCACACGTGGCAAATTTGCCTTTTCAGCTTGAGTAGCACACATAATTTCCCTAATATGGAATACAGACCCATCCAACTCTTCCATACTTTCAATAACAGGGACTGAATTTTCAGGATATATTGAGTTGTTACCTTCTCCATCAACAACAATTTCCTGATGGTTCCAAACAAATTTCAAAGTCTGGTGCAAAATGGAAGGGACCGCACCAGCCATATGAATCCATGGCCTTCCAAGTAATAAATTATAACTAGCAGATATATCCAACACTTGGAATTCCACAATGAACTCCACAGGTCCAATTTGTAATGGCAGATCGATTTCTCCAATGACTCCCCTTTGTGTCCCGTCAAAGCCTTTAACCCTTACATGACTTTCACGAATCTTGCCAATGTCAATTCCCAAAGCTCGAAGAGTAGTGCAAGGGAATATGTTAACAGCTGAACCATTATCGATCAAAACTCTGGAAATAAACTTATCCCTATATCTGACAGTAATGTTCAACGCTTTGTTATGTCCCAAACCTTCAGGCAGCAACTCATTTTCGTGAAATGTGACTTTGTTAGCTTCCAAAACTTGTCCTACCATGGCAGAAAAGTTCTCACTAGTGGACTCAGCTAGAACATAAGCTTCATTTAAAATCTTCACCAAAGCGTTCCTATGAGTTGCAGAATTCATCAGTAAGGACATTAAGGAAATTTGAGCAAGAGTTTTCTTCAGCTGTTCAACAACTGAATATTCCTTAGTTGGAATCTTCCTCTAGAAATCTTCCATTTCAGCCTCTATCACAACCCTTTTTTGGTTGCTTTCCTTGTTTGGTCCTCCTCGTACAACTTCTTCAGGGGCATAACAACGCCTGGATCTTGTCATTCCTGAAGCAGCGGCTTCTACAACTATATTTCTCTTTCCTTTGTCCTTTACATCAATCGAGTAATCCCAAGGAACTGCTTTAGTGTCAAAAGGGGATGATTGAGCGACAAGGGCCATAATCTTAGGCTTGGGAAGAAAAATTTCCACTTTAATTGGCGCTCGTACTTGGACTGTGATTATAGGAGAAATAAAGGCCGATGTCTTAACATTTTTCTCTATCTTGACTAGTATTATGGTCCCTTCCAAGTTGCAATCTTCATCAACAGTGATCATGTTAACATTGCCATGATTTGGCAGCGGGTTGTTTACATTGGAGGCAACACCTTTGAGTTGAATGATTCCTTATTTGATCAATGCCTCAATCTTGTCTTTGAGAGTAAGGTAACCTTCAGTATCATGTCCAGCAGCTCCAGAGTGATATGCACAGTGCTTGGTCTCGTCATACCATCCAAGAAGAGGGTTGGGAATTCATCATTGGATTGGTTGGAGTATTCCTGCGATTCTCAACCGTTCATATAGTTGGGATAAAGGTTCAACTAAAGGTGTATAAGTTTTGGCTGGTCTTTTTTCAAAGTTTGGGCGGGGTTTGGGTGCATTTGATGGGCGGTTTTGTGGTTGGTAGTGGGATTGGGATGGATATGTGGGTTGGTATCGTGATGGATTTGGATAGGCAGGTGCTATAGGTGGACAATACGTTGGTTGGGTAGTGTAAACTGGGTAAGGGGTAGGTGAAGGTTGATAATAGGGTTGAGGAATTTGGGTATACTGACTATAGTATGAAGGTTGGGGTAATGGGTTTTGGTAGGTTAACATTTGGTTTGGCCTACGTTCCTAGATAGTCATGACAGTAGACACACCGTTCTTCTTTTTCTTAAGGGCTCCTCCGATTGAATCCGACTGAATGGCCTTACTTATTGCTTGTAGGGTTTCCAAATTAGTGATTCTCCCAATTTTAATACCTTTTTCAATGAATTCTCCCATCCTGACAACCTCAAAGAACTTTTGTCCTACAACACTTATCATCTTTTCATAGTACGTTGCATCTTTTTGGGATTGTATAAAAAGAGAGGTCATCTCACTTTCGGCCATTGGAGGTTGAACTTTTGCGGCATCTGCTCTCCACCGCATCGCATACTCTCTGAATGACTCTGTTGACTCCTTTTCCAACTTCATCAAGTAGAACCTGTCCGGAATAGCCTCAGTGTTATACTTGAACCTATCCATGAATTCTTGCGCCATCGTACTCCAACTATTCCATTTATGTGGGTCCCGACTTGTGTACCAATCAAGGGCCTCTCCCGTCAAGCTCCTTATAAACAACTTCATTCTAATAGCCTCATCTTTCCCCACTTCAACTAACTTGTCACAATACGAACTTAAATGAGCTCGAGGATTTCCATTCCCATCAAATACATCAAATTTTGGTACCTTATACCCCACAGGTAATTCAACATCAAGATGAACACATAAATCCTCATATTCAAGACTTTCAACCCCCTTATGTACTTGGATACTTTTGAAAGCTTCCTTCAAATTATGAATCTCCCTTGCTACATTGTCATCTGTTTTTGACCTTGCTCCATCTCTTTATATGGATCGACTTCAGGCATGGTTGGCATTGAATTAAGGAAAGGTTGAGCTTCCGCTACATATACTTGAGGCACATATTGCACGTTAGGGATTGCAGTGTGTGCCACCGGTACATGTTGGGTCGCTTGGTATTTTTGGGTAGGTGAGGCGGTTTGGGTGAGTGGGGTAGTTTGGGTAAGTGAGTTAGTTTGGATGACTGGAGTTTGAGTAAGTGAAGTTTGGGACGCATATGGGGTAGTGAAGGGTAAAGGGTTGGCTTGTTGCGGATTGTTTTGTGGAAAGTTGGGTTGTTGAGGGTTGGTGGACTGTTTGGAAGCAGTTGGATTGGTCTTGTGAAGGGAAGGGTTTGGTGGAAAGTATTGAGGGGTAGAAGAGTCAACATGTGGAAAAAGAGGCGAAGTAGTTATATTTGTTCCATGCTCGGGAAGTGGCGTGTTCAAAGTGATGGACAAATTGGTGAGGTTTTGAAGTCGATCAATCTCACTTTGCATATTGGCCATTTTTTGCATCAAATTGGCAATGTGTTCATCATAAGGGATTGGTTCCCTTCCTTCCGAAGTCTCGGGTTCATCTCTCAGGACAGTGACAAGTTCCAAACCATTTTGATCAGATGCACCTGAATCAGTCATGTCTACACGTGCTTTTGATCTCGTAAAGTATCGATGATCCGCCAGTTCGTAGTCAGTACAAATCAACCTTTGGGGGAAATAAATCAAAAGGAAGAAAACCTTCAAAAAGAGAGAAATATTAGTATCAATTAGGTGATTGTTGTTTCAATGATATTAATAATTAGGCAGATAATTAAAAAATAACAGTAAATAAATAGAGAACAAGCATGTATTACGCATCAAGTAAATTACATAACAAAATAATAAACAAAATATTCAAAAGAAAATGCATCCTAATATGCATGGGGACTCTTTTTTCCAGAGGTGGGCCTAAATGTCAAACATAATGTGATTATGATAGATTGATCCAAGCCATTAATTTGTGACAACTCGAGTTTGGGAAATAAAAGGCCAAGTTTTCATTAATAAAAAAAAATTTAAAAAAAAGTACAATGAAGAAACAAAAAATAAAAATAAAATAAATAAATAAATAAATAAAAATGTCATAATATAAAGACAAATCTAAGACTTGGCCTATATTTGCTATCAATCACGTTGGTGGAGGAAGTGAAGATGATGCTCCCACGTTGCTAGGTCCTGCTCCCGCATTGTCCAAATATTGCATTATATTTTCCATTTGAGCCCACATTTCAGGAGTAACTATTTTGGTTCTAAGACGAGAATGTCTTATCCAAATCGTCATTCCAATATCCTCAAAACCTTGCTCGCCTTCTGGACTTATGATATTGCGATCTTCTCGAAACCATACCTGATATTCTGGAATTTCCTTTTCAGGCCCATTTCCAATATCTATCGTGAGGATATTGTCCCACTCGTGAAGAATCTCTCTGGATCTAGGAACTTTGGGGGGGGAGGGTCCTGTGATTCTCTATTCATAATTTATTTTAGAATTATTTTAGAATAATAATTTTCTCTTAGCGGAATTAGTCTAATTATTTCTTTTACATTTTCTAGAATATATTCTGGACACTGTATATCTTGGGTTCTTTGATACATTTCTATATTTTCTTTTATCGGGTTTCCTAGCAAGGTGATGTCTTTATTAGTTTGGTGCCAGTATTGTAAGTATTCGTAATTTATCATTAATCTGAATCTAGTTCTAAATCATTAATGTTAAATTTTTCTAGTTCTGAGTCTAGTTCATATAACTCTATTTCATACCATTCCTGGTTCATTAGTTTCTCTAATTCATCATCAAATACGTTTTCCCATATTAGCTTTCTTAATTCAATAATTTCTATGTTTTTAAGTACATATAAAACTAGAATTTTGTAGTCTAATATCATTGTATCATGCAACAGATTATTCATGCTTTAATTCAAACAATTCCTTCGTACCATAGCATAATAATAATATTATATTAGATCACTACAAACTAGATTATCTTTAAACATGGTTTCCTGCCACTATTAACATCGTACTTTCAAAGGTAATTTCTTCCTAACAGCGCCTCAACTTTGTCTACTACCCTCACGGCTTCCTTGCCTATGGTTTCGACTATA
>JAJOOO010016135.1:0-24673 GCA_029582685.1 Solanum piurae
AAAAAATGAGAGGAAAAATTCGTCAGATTCACCTGAGGGAAAGCTGGCGCGGCGCTCCCCCGTTGCACCAGGAGGGCTGGGGAGACGCGCCAGCAGTGCGCAAAAAAGTGGTCTCTAAACTTTGGGGGCTGGCACGGCACGCCAGCAGTGCACCAAGTCCATCCGCCCCAACTTGTTTTTTTTAATTATCTTTTAGCCCGTTTAAGTCCTTCTAAAGTGTACTAACACTTCCTATTGATTTTAACTACGCTAAATGACTTATAAACACCTAGTAATCATCCATAAACATGAATCATAACCTTAAATTCATAATTCAACTTCAAGGTAGAGTTAAGAGTTAAGTCTTGAGAGCTCTTTCGAACGTTTTGATGAAGCCCTTTTAAGTCTTTTTGAGGAGTCTTTTACAAATTCAAATAACTTGTTTCAAGACTCGAGTAAGTGAGTATGAGAGTGAAGAGAATGTATTAATGAGTCTACCTTATCATTACAAGATCCTTCATATCATGAACCATAACTCTTGAATTCATAATTCACATTCAAAAAAGAGTTAAGAGTAGAGTTCAAGAAAGCTTTTGAGTTCAATTGTGAATCATTTGAGATCAACTATAGATTTGAGCTAAGTTTTGAGGAAGTAAGTATAAGAATGAGAAGAGTGGGATGCATGAGTTCCATATTGTTATGTTGACCGTCGAGTCGAGTCGTTGATGCCCATAAATTCCGCATGAACTTCATAACTTGAGTACCTTTGAGAGGAGTAGTATATTCAAGTTCTAAGTCATGAGTATTGAGTTCCTAACCCTTTTGAGATTATATTACTAATCATGGAACTATTACATGTTACCCATGAAGTCCTTAAGTTGAGTAGTTCATGCCCATAATTCCGCATGAGCCATATGAGTCGAGAAATCTTGAGATGAGGAGTATCATCGAGTCCTTGAGTTGAGTTGTTCATGCTCATAATTCCACATGAACCTTATGAGTCGAGAAATCTTGAGATGAGGAGTATCATTGAGTCCTTGAGTTGAGTTGTTCATGCTCATAATTCCGCATGAACCTTATGAGTTGAGAATGATTGAAATGAGTAGTATCATTGAAGTTCTTGAGTTTCGAGTATCGAGTTCTTTGTATGGTTATTAAAACCTTGAATTGAGTCGTTCACGTCCATTATTTGGAATGAACCCTATTTTGAGAAGTCTTTTACAACTTTTTCTAAACTTGTCTTAAGACTTGAGCACTTGAGTTGAGAAAGAGTAGAATCGAGTTCATTTTCTTTAAAATGATATATGAGAACTAAGTATTCTCAAGATTAAATGTTTTCACATTTAAAAGAAGAGGAAACTAAGATTTCCAAAAGAATTTTGAGCAGTTGAGTAACATCTCTTTTTAGAGAAAGATTTTGAGTAATAATCTCAAACCACAAAAAAAGTTATGTTTTTTCAAACATATGAGCTGAGTATATTTTGGGAGTAGTATTGAGTACTGATATGGGGACGAGTTCAGATAACTCAAGTCTCGATAAATCATATAGCCGACGTAGGTAGAAAGGATCATACTTTTTAGATGATTCCTTGATGCTTTTTAGCATAAACTAGTGGATCCACTTAGTTGAGAGGTCTTATATCGTGGCAAAGTATAGGACAGTTCTGGCAGCGTGGACGAGACGTTGTATCATCACATAGCTCATAGTGATGGTTATCGGTTAGAGAAACTCCCATAGAGTTATATTATATTTTATGATATACAAATTGAGTTGTTATTGTATTCTTCAGTACATTGAGTTGTTTTCTACTGTTTTAAAAGATTTCCATATATTGCATATTTTATTGTTGCTTATTATTGAGTATCTTGAATTGAGTATGTTGAGTTGAACTGTGCTTCATTGAGTCGAGTAACTTATTGTTGAGTTGAGCCTTATTTCACTGAGTTGAGTATCTTATCCTTGAGCACTTATAAATTCTATTCTATTTTAAGCTTTGTATGCTTGAGTTAGTCTATCGCTTGTAGTCAGTCAGGATGAGGGTTCGCTTGGGGACCAACAATGGTTCTCGAGTGCCTGCCACGTCCAGGGTGTAGGCTCGGGTCGTGACAAAACCATTCTTCGTTGTGAGAGATTTTACCTAGAAATTTAAATTTTCTTATGTGTCAAGGTCGCTAGACGTAGCACCTCGAGTTCTAAAAAGAACTAAAGAGAAATTCATAATAATCACCTGTAAGTTCTTTTAAGTTTTGGGACTTCAAACAACCATAAATTTAACACATAATGAGTTAGGTGGCCCATAAGGTATCAAATTGAAGATCTTTGAGTCTCTTTCCAACGCCACCGAGTTTGCTAAAATTCGAGTTCGGATGAGGGAGATATGACCGTTTGAGTGCATCCTCTCTAGATAGAGTCTTTTCACCCGAACTAAAGAGGGGTATGTTAGTCTTTTCCTTACCTCACTTAGTCTAAGCGTTAATTACACCCAATTTAGGGTCTAAACTGATTAGAATCAGTTTCATTCATCCCCAAAATATTTAGGGCTTTGGAGAGAAGATTCAAGAGAAAAAAAGTTCAAGGTTCCAAGCGTTCATCCAAGATTTTGCCAAGAACATAGTTCTTTGAGTTATGTAAGTTCTCATAGTGTTGGGTTCGTTCACCCACACATCAATCATGTGATTTTTATCTGTAATTTTGTTCTTGAGGTTAAATAATTTAAGTTCTTGAGGAGTTCTTGAGGTTTTGACTTTTGACTTCATCTTTGTCAATGGAGTTTCGTTGAGTTCTTGAGGTGAGGGTCTTGCGAATGAGTTATTTTTTTGGTAGGTTTTGAGTGGGTTTTCGATCTAAGTGTGTTTAGTATAGGTTTTGGTAGGTTTTGAGAAAAAAGTTCGTTTGAATGTCCTGGGAAAGAGGTGGCGCGGCGCGCCACTGATTTGCCAGGGTGGCTGGCGCGCTGCACCTGCAGTGCGCCAAGGAAGGGGTTCTGAAGTTAAGTGTCACGACCCACGCCTACACCCTGGATGTGACCGGCACTCGAGAACCATTGTTGATCCTCAAGCGAATCCTCATCCTGGCTGACTATAAGCGGAAGACTAACTCAAGCATGCATAAGTATCAAATTAAAATTAACGTTTAAATTTTTTTTACTGAATCTCAAAACTTTGCTGAATATACTAAGTATGTAACATAGGTTTAAATAAAACATGTAAAAACTGAAAGAATCTCCAAAACTGTTTATCTTTGAAGCCTCTACTATACAAAGATGAGTGTCGGGACAAGACTCACAACTCCTTAAAAGAACTACTACTAAGAGCTCATAAAATTGGAGTCCTTTGGAAGATAGGAGGTCTTACTCAAAAGTTGACGAGCATATGAAATGATCTCAACAGACTCTTATTGAGGATCCTAAGAACCTGTATCTGCATCATAAATGATGCAGGTCGAATGACATCAGTACATGAAATGTACGAGTATGTAATATCTGAGTAAAAAAATAACTAAACTGAATGGCTGAAAGCAACTCAACTGAATCAATACATGAACATGAAGTGAAAACCATTTAATCTTTACAATAAATTATACAATAAAAGTAATATGAAAATAATATATTTTACTTGTGGGGAGTTTTTCTAACCGACAACCATTACCATGAGCTTGACAATTATACAACGTCCCGCCGCACATTGTAAGGGCCCATCCTATACCTTGTTGGGGGTATAAGATGATATCGTGACTATCGATCCAACTCTATGCCTTCTCAGAGGCGGTGAGGAGTCGCATGAAGAATCAATGCTATCCTATCCTACACTAGCTACGTAGTTTTATGGGACTTTTGAGTTATAAAACACTCTAACCCAACTCGGTGCTCGATACTACTCCCAAAATAATTAATATAACTTTGTGCTCAATTCACCCATTACAAAGAATTAAATTCTTACATTACTTGAAATACTTTTCAAAACATGAGATGTGTTTACCTTCTTGAAAACGTGCACTTATGAACTTATCTTTCAACTACAATAATTAACATAGGTACATATGTATATGAATATATTTATGAATAAAATAACTGTAATAACCCGGAATGTAATTTTTGAGAATTTGAACTATTCGATAACTACGATTATTTAGTTAGTGGATATATATTAAATATTTAATTTTTATTTGTTGGTGGTTAATGGACCAATTTTATAATTTAAGTTAATACCCTATGTCACTTTAGATAAAAAAAATTCAAGAAAGAAAATAAAATAGGGTAACCTCCAAGGAGCACATTACCGCTTCCGACTCAATCAAGTGAAAGGCCGAGCGTATACATGGATAGTGGGTATATGATATTATTGGAGTTGAGAAAGAAACAAAAAATATTAGAAATTTCCATGTTAGTGTTGCAGTAGCGGTAACATTTTGGGACTTGGGGACAAAAATGTTCATGGGTATTTATGACCCAATCATTATATAATGATTATGCCTTATCATAGGATCTTGATTATTATTAATATTGGGTGGCATATTGAATATAGGTTGAACCTTAGGAATAGGTTTGTTCAGCAAATTGTTTTCGTGGTACGCCAGTGGTTTTTCTAATCAGTTGGTTTCGGCTTTAATTATTTTTATTTAATTATTCCATTATGATTCAAGTTTTGATACAACGATATACCTAATTAAATATTAGGTGTATTGTGTTATATTAATATAATTAGATTCATGATATTTGGAGTAATTGAGTCATAACCCTAGGCTTAAATTTTAAGAGTATGAGCGTTGATGTAAATTTGAGTGCATTTTTTTGGGTCTAGCCTAGATATATAGTAATATGAATGTTGTTAGTTTCGAAATCTTATCGTGATCATTTATATGAATAGATTGCTTTGAGTTGGAAGTTCAACAAAAAGGGAAGACTCAAGTCCTGGAGTGAATTCTTGATCGATTGAGGCAAGTAGATTTCTAAACCCTTGTTAAATGTGTAGAATTCCTGTATTTCCTTGTAGTATGTGTTTGTGAGTAATGAGACTTGGTGATGGGCTGACTTGTCCATAATGAATAATTCTAATGATGAAAAAGGGGTAATAAAAAGCAATGTGATTAATTGTTGGTGTGTGATGTGTTGAGAATGGTTTAAAAGGCTTATTGACTCATTGTTGATGTTGTATCACGATTGTGTTGTTGTGACTTGTGCATTATTATGAAAATGGTCATCTCCTCATTATTTATGTGAACATGTCATTTTCATTGTTCTGAGACATGGTTGTGACAAGTGTTATGTGAATTGAGAAAGAATAAGAAATTAAAGAGGATGTACCATTTCGAGGGACGTGTCGCACGCCGCGACATATACTATATTTCGAGGGACGTATCGCAAGCCGCGACAGATTTTATTATTGAGGGACGTATCGTACACCGCGATGGATACTATATATCGAGGGTCGTGTCGCACGCCGCGATGAATGCATGGACAGATATGCCCCTCATGAGTCCTGAACTGAGAGACAACGGATGTGTATCACTAGGTAAGACATGTATCACTATACTTGACATTGCACTGCACATATTTATCATTAGTGAACTTGATATTGTGTTTTGTTGATTTTGTGAGTGCCTTTCTGTGAAACTTTGATTGATGAATATTGAGCTTGTTGTTGAGGATATGTAATTGTTATAGTGTTGTTGTTGAGTTGCGTGCTATGTGAATTATAAACTGTTAGGTTGGGTTGGTTTTATGCAGGCTGTAGTTGTGGAGGTTGTGATTGATGAATATTGAGCTTGTTCTTGAGAATATGTGATTGTTAGAATGTTGTTGTTGAGATATGTGCTTGTAAATTGTGAAATTTTAGGTTAGGCTGGTTTTATGCAGGTTGTAGTTGTGGAGGTTCGGTTGGGGTGTAACGAGTACCCGTATTGTATCCCCTTAGCTTGTGTTTAGAGGTTTACTTGCTAAGTACCATGTGGTTTGGTACTCACCCCTTGCTTCTACAATTTTTGTAGGTTACGAGCTTGGAATTTTTTGAAACTTTTCATTCTCTTCTTTTCCGAGGATTCTTGGAGATTTGTGAGGTAGTTGTTTGTCATCTCAGTGGACCTACTTACTCCTATTTATGATCTTGTTCTATTCTAGAAAAAATGTCATTTGAGACTTGTGTTTTTCTTTTGAATCAATTGTAATACTTCAGAGGCGTGTACACGTGACAACAAGGTTTTGGGGGGTTTATTAAGTTGACTTAATTATCCGCACTTATTATATTTTGAGATTTCAATTTGTCTTACTTCCGCATTTTTGTGATATTTGAATTTTAGGATGACTTGTCTCGGTGGGATAAGACGAGTGCCATCACGTTCATTTTTGGGTCGTGACAATAACACTAGAAACTCTTACGTCTTTATAAAATAGATTCTTTAAACTTTTTCTCAAAATTCAGTTTGAAACACAATGATTGACCTTCAAAGACTCTCAAGACTTATAACTCAATTCGTAGGGTTCATGGGGAATTATGGGCATGAACGACTTAATTTGAGGACCTCAATAACCATATAGAAACTCATGAATACAACTCTTTTTCAAAACTCATCTTTACTTCCTCAAAAAACTCAGTTTAAAACTAAATTGTTGGCTTTAAAAAGCTTCTAAAAATTTATAACTCAATTCATAGGGTTCATGCGGAATTATGGACATGAACGACTCAACTCAAAAATGTTAATGCATAACATATAGCAATTCAATAATTAGAAGTAGAATTTCAAAAAAAAAAAGGAACTCGAGAACTCAAAATTAACTCATCTCAAGAATACTCAAATCTATGGGTAGAATCCTAGATTTCTCTTTTACTGATCTGAAAGCAGATGTAAAGCGTGAGGACGAACTAGTCCAATACTATGATAGCCTTACACATACCTAAAAGAACAAGGTTCTTGAAGAATCTTGAAGAAGAACTTGATTAGAAGCCTTGAAACCCTAGATTGAAGGTAAACAATCTAGAAAATCTTTCTTGAGATTCTTGAATTGGTTTCTTTTAATCTCTATGACTAAGAATTATGATTTTCATTAGTGATTCATAATTGTATGAAGGAATTTGAGTTGGAAAGAATGGAATTATTGGAGAAAAACTTACCTTGAAAAAGATGGAAAGAATCTTGCATAGAGTTTTCTACTTTGAATGTTCCTTAGGGTTTGAGAGAAAAGAGAATGATGAATTAAGAGATGAAAATCTGATTGTTTTGGGTCTCTAATTAGTCAAGAAATTCGTTTAAGATTTTCTTAGAGGTAAAAAGACAAAAAATGATCCTTTTTAATGTTTTTCCGTCGGCTAATTCGTTACTGCACTGTATCAGGTTACTAAAATTGTCATAATGTTTTACTCAAAAGTTGGATTGTTGAAAAATTGGTGGCATTGGAAAGAAGATTCAAATACCTTTAATTTGATAAGTTATGGGCCACGTAAGAGATATGGTCGTTTGAAGTTGACCCAAATAGAATCTTACATCAAAACTTAATCGGTAAGGAAACTTTCAATTCAACTTTGTGCTAGGAGATTCTAATGACATTAGTTGATATCCAAAATCATTCTCACACTAAATAATTGACCTTACACATATGGGAAATTTAGGAATCACCCAGTACAATCTTATTCACAAATGAAGAATGGTTCAGGTCTTAACTTAAAAATATTCGGGGTGTTACAATATCTTCCCCTTGGGATCATTCGTCCTCGAATGACAGCTGGACTGAGAATGGGAAGGGGTTACTCTTACTATATTCAATCCTAACTCAAAATCACAAAGTACTTAACATACGGTGATTATTCTGATCTAAATCACAAGATTCGAATTCTATACCTTTGTAGGAAATCTCATCCCAAGAACACTACTCCTTACCGCTACATTCAGCTAACCTTGAGCTCATATCACGAAACGCCTAATGTATCATGCATTGACCACATGTTAACAACACCACATTCAAGCTTAGAATCTTAACCACTTCATAGACTCCTACTAACCCACTTTCTAAGAATTTCTCATCCTCTTATCATCTCTACCAACTGAACTTTCATGCATTACTACCAGGAAGCTGACTTAGTACTCATCGTAAAACCTTATCTCCTCCTTCCTTCACATTCATAACCTTAGATGGAATAGACACACCATCACTATCAGAATAAGAAACAACAATCCTCTTCTCTATCATCACATAACTACTATCAATAACACTACTCTTAATTAAAAGGATCACTGAGAGAGCTTTAGGGCGAAAGATCATAAGCACAATTCATTCGAGATGTATGATATAAAAATATGCATGGCATAACATTATGTTGCTAGCCATCGAGAGTAAGCCATGAATTTATGAGACTAAACATACTGTGAGACATGATTGCTTATATGAATAGGTTAATAGCATGAGACTGATATCCATAACTTTATGAATAAGGTTGAGATCAATGGGCTAAAGTCTTTGTCCTTCATTCTGGAAACTGAGCATAGATGTGAACCTCTCTGAAGTGTATGATCATAGGTCATTAACACAATTCTGATATAAGAGACATCAACATAATGTTGTAATAACTGAACTTGACGAATACGCAAGATTATAAATGGATTGGTATCTCACTTTAACTCTTTCTGAAGACACCACTATCTGATTCTCAACACTTGACTTGGTTTCTCATCTTATCATCCCCCCCTTAGATTTAAAGTTGACACTTTAAAGCTATGGATCTATTCTCATCATCTCTAAACTAGTCTACATTCCCTTTACTCTAATACTTGGGAAGGACTTATCTCATGGCTACTGAACTCTCCATAAGCAGGTACTAAGACTCATTCTAAGTCCTTTTTCTAAGATGCTTCTATTCGCCTCTTCTCATTGACTTATAAGGCTGCTTCATCTAACTCTTAAGGGAATAATAATGCTCACATCAACCTATTCCACACTAACAACTCAAATATACTATCTAAGCACACATGAAAAAATATTAACTTGATTGGAACCTCGTCTGATTACATATAATCTCAGGTACACCTTTTAATGCTCTTGTTACTCTTATGACTTAGCCACACTTTACTGCTTTTATCTAAAAGTTAGAATCACATACTTGTACCACTCACATTCATTGTAATTAACCTGTTAATTCCTCACCTACTCTATGTCAAACCTACGAGATCAGATCTCAAACTAACATCATCACCCTCATGTTTCCATCCTTTTGATCACGAAACTCATGTCAAATTCAAGCTTAGTGTCTATTTCTAAACACGGATATCAATATGATTCCTCACTTACTATACCAACTTACAACTACTAGATAAATTTAAGAAACACTCACCCACTAAGATCTCATGACGATTCGATAATCTTTGTCTCTTAGTCTACCTATTTACAGATTACCTTTACCTTCCACTTCACAACTCAAGTACTATTTACTCACTCATTATACGTCATTGCCTAATTAGTTCTATAACCCTTTAAATATTATGGGATCCCCCTTAAAGATCATAAGCCTAGCTTAGAGCTATCACCTCATGAATACTCATGCTCTTCTATTCAACACCCACACTTGGTCGTTACTAACGCAATGGCACATCATCATAAACTCCTTTATAGTTAAAGTATACTCTAACTCATCCCAACTTGTAACCCTTACTTTATCTCCTATCATGAAATTTATGCAAACTCATCACTTTTTAGTTTACCCATAGGAAAAAACTCCTCATTAATAACATATTGGGTGCATGACTATAGTAACATAATCTACCCCATCACTATATCCCTTTCATAGATTTCTATACCTATGGATGCGTTTCTCTTAACTTAAGGGAACTCTTAACTACTACTGCTCATAATCTCGTAACTCATGCTACCTTTTTGGGTAAAAATATTATCCAAACTCTACAACACACTTCTTCATAAGGATATCAATTGAAACAAGGTTTAGAGAATAGATTACAACTCGCTTTTAGCTTGGAAGCACGATTCATATGAATAAGAGTGCATTCTTTTGAAGCTCAAACACTTAACTCACTCACGGACTTCTCTCAAGCCCCTTTGTAGTCTCTTGACTTTCTCAAGATTTTTGTTGAGATTAACTCATTGATAAGGATATGGCTTTGCTTTTCAACTACCTTGAGTATGAGGGGCAGTCAAATGGATTATTAGAAATGCACGGGTAAGAATAAGTTACTTATGACACAGTTTTATTGCACATTTAGAGTATGGAAGAAGGGAAACTTTTCTTAAATATTTGTAGTCAGTCATTTATAGAAGTGGGGCCCTCACAACCATAAATAAGATCCTACTGACACAAATTCATAGACATCCTAACACTTGAACTTCGTGTTCTGATTCCAAGTTTGTCATGACCCGAGACTACACCCTGGATGTGACCGACACTTGAGCACCATTGCTAGTCCCCAATTTAACCCTCATCCTGACTGACTACAAACAGAAGACTAACTCAAGCATACCTAAGTATCAAATTGAAAGAAACGCTTACAAACAGTTTACTGAATCTCAAAACTTTGTTGAATATACTAAGTATGTAACATAGGTTTAAATAAAACATCTAAAAACTGAAAGATTCTCCAAAAACATTTATTAATGAAGCCTCTACTATACAAATATGAGTGTCAGGAGAAGAACCATGACTCCTCAAAAGAACTACTACTAAGAACTCATAAAACTGGAGTCCTCTGGAAGATAGGAGGTCTTACTCAAAAGCCGACGAGCAGATGAAGTGATCTCAACAGACTCTTGTTGAGGATCCTAAGAACCTGTATCTGTATCATAAAGGGTTGCAGTTCGAACGACATCAGTACATGGAATGTATGAGTATGTAATATGGATGAGTAAACAAATAACTGAACTGGATGGCTGAAAGCAACTCAACTGAATCAATACATGAACATGAAGTGAAAATTATTTAAGCTTTACAATAAAATATACAATCAAAGGAATATAAAAATAATATACTTTACTTGTGGGGAGTTTCTCTAACCGACAACCATTACCATGAGTCTGACAGTGATACAACGTTCCGCCGCATGTTGCAAGGGCCCATCCTATACCTCGCCGGGGGTATATGCTGATGTCGTGACTATAGATCCAACTATATGCCTTCTTAGAGGCGGTGAGGAGTCACATGAATAATCAATGCTATCATATCCTACACTGGCTATGTAGTTTTATGGGACTTCTGAGTTATAAAACACTCTAACCCAACTTGGTGCTCGATACTACTCCCAAAATAATTAATATAACTTTGTGCTCAATTCATCCATTACAAAGAATGGACTTCTTACATCACTTGAAATACTTTTCAAAACATGAGGCGTGTTTACCTTCTTGAAAACATGCACTTATAAACTAATCTTCCAAGTCCAATAATTAACATAGGTACATATGTATATGAATATATATATATATATATATGTGTGTGTGTGAATAAAATAACATTAGAAACTCTTAAGTCTTTATGAAATAGAACCTTTAAACTTTTTTTCAAAACTCAGTTTGAAACACAATGATTGACTTTCATAAATTCTCAAGACTTATAACTCAATTCGTAAGGTTCATGCGGGATTATGGGCATGAATGACTCAACTTGAGGACCTCAATAACCATAGAGAAACTCATGAATACAACTCTTTCTCAAAACTCATCTTTACTTTCTCAAAAAACTCAGTTTAAAACTCAAGTGTTGGCATTAAAAAGCTTCTCAAAATTTATAACTCAATTCATAGGGTTCATGAGGAATTATGGACATGAACGACTCAACTCAAAAATGTTAATGCATAACATATAGCAATTCAATAATTAGGAGAAGAATTTCAAAAAGAAATAGGAACTCGAGACCTTAAAATTAACTTATCTCAAGAATACTCAAATCTAGGGGTAGAATCCTAGTTTTCTCTTTTACTGATCTGAAAGTAGATGTAGGGGGTGAGGATGAAATAGTCCAACGCTATGATAGCCTTAAATACTTAAAAGAATAAGGTTCTTAAGGAATCTTAAAGAAGAACTTGATTAGAAGCCTTGAAACCCTAACTTGAAGGTAAACAATCAAGAAAATCTTTCTTAAGATTCTAGAATTGGTTTCTTTAAATCTCTATGGCCTAGAATTAAGATTTTCATTAGTGATTCATAATTGTATGGAGGAATTTTAGTTGGAAAGAATGGAATTCTTGGAGAAAAACTTACCTTGAAGAAGAATCTTGAAAAAGATGGAAGGAATATTGAATGGAGTCTTCTACTTTGATTTTTTCTTAGGGTTTTGCCTTAGAGTTTGAGAGAGAAGAGAATGATGGATTAAGAGATGAGAATCTGATTATTTTGGGTCTCTAATTAGTCAAAAAAATCGTTTAGGGTTTATTTAGAGGTAAAAAGACAAAAATGGCCCTTTTTAGTGTTTTCCCGTCGGCTAATTCGTTACTGCACTGTATCAAGTTACTAAAATAGTCATAACTTTTTACTCAAAACTTGGATTGTTACAAAATTGGTGGAATTGGAAAGAAGATTCAAATACCTTTAATTTTATAGGTTATGAGACACATACCTTAGAATGTAATATGGTCATTTGAAGTTGACCCAAAGAGAATCTTACATCAAAACTTAATCGATAAGGAAACTTTCAACTCAACTTTGTGCTAGGAGATTCTAGTGACCTTAATTGATATCCAAAATCATTCTCACACAAAATAATTGACCTGCACACATATGGGAAATTTAAGAATCACCCAGTACGATCTTATTCACAAATGAAGAATAGTTCGGGTCTTAACTTAAAAAAAATTGGGGTGTTACATTCAAAGGCTGGCGCCCCGCGCCACTTAGTGCGCCATGGTCGCCAGGTCCCCTTCTCTTCTATCCTTCTTTCCATTTGAGTTCTATTAAAACGTGTTATCAATCACTTCTTGATTTAAACTATCCAAACTACATCTAATAATCGAGAAATCATACATATCATAATCATGATCCTTGAATTCAAAATTCAAATTTGAGATAGATTTAAGAGTAAAGTTTGAGAAAGTCCCTTTGAGTCTTTTCGAGAAGTTTTCTACAATTACATATAATTTATTTCAAGACTTGAGTAAGTGAGTATGAAAATGAGAAGAGTGTATTCATGAGTCTACATTATTATTGAGATCCATGAGTCGAGTCCTTCATGCCCATAAATTGAATATCTTTGAGAGAAGTAGTATCTTTGAGTTCTAATTTCTTGAGTATTGAGTTCTCGATCCTTTGAGATTATATTCCTAATTATGGGACTACTATATGTTACACATGAAGGTTCTTGAGTTGAGTCGTTCATGCCCATAATTCTGCATGAACCCTATGAGTCGAGCATTCTTGAGATGAGTGGTATCATTAAGTCCTTGAGTTCTAAAGTTATCGAGTTCCGAGTATTGAGTCCTATATATGGTTATTGAAACCCTTAAATTGAGTCATTCACACCCATAATTCAGCATGAACCCTATTTTAAGAAATCTTTTACAATTATTTATAATCTATTTAAAGACTTGAGTAAATGAGTATGAGGATGAGGATAGTTGAGTTTCATTTTTTAAAATAAATATAAGGGAACTAAGTATTCCCAAGAGTAACCGTTTTTAAATTTAAAATGAGAGGAAACTTTGATTTCCAAATGACTTCATAAGGAGTTTTGAGAACTATATCTTTTAAGAGAACCTTTTGAGTGATAATCTCAAAATTTGAGGTTGAGGAAATGTTTTTAAACTTATGAGCATGAGTTATATTATTGGGAGTATTATTGAGCACCGATATGGAACGAGTTCAGATAAATCAAAGTCCTCATAAACCATGTATGCCAAACATGGATAAAAAGGGTCATACTTTTTAGATGATTCCTTATTGCTTTTAAGCATACCTTAGTGGATCCACTTAGTTGAGGTGTCTTATACTCCGGCAAGGTATAAGACAGTTCTGGAAGCGTGGGTGAGACATTATATCATCACATAAATTATAATGATGATTGTCGATTAGAGAATCTCCCAAATAAGAGTTATTATTGTATTTTTACATACAATTGAGTTATTATCTACTGTTTTAAAAGCTTTTCATATATTGCATCTCTTATTGTTGCTTTATCCCTGAGTATCTTGAGTTGAGTATCATGAGTTGAGTATCTTGAGCCGAGTATCTTCGAGTTGAGTATTACCTTTGAGTTGAGTATCCTATCTTTGAGTTGAGTATCATATCCTTGAGTGGAGTTTGAGTTGAGTTGAGTTGAGTGTGTTTGAGAAGAGGTAAGAATGTTTCTTTTCTATTAGTTCAAGATTATGTTTATTCTTTAGAATTCCCCTTACATGCTCGTACATTCCATGTACTGATGCCATTTGCCTGCATATTTTATGATGCAGATATAGGTATAGGGTCATCAACAGACGCTCTATTGATGCCACTTGCAGCTCCAGTTAGCTTTGGTGAGCCTCCTTGCTTCTGGAGGGTTCCACTTTTACTTTCAGTTGTTAGGATGTCGTGGGTCTTTTCCCGATAATCCTTCTGTAATAGTAGAGGCTTCATAGATAGTTTAAAGGTCGAAGAGTCCATCATTATTTCCTTTGTTGTTGTAATGTTGAGTCCATGAAGCACTTAACTAATACTTGTTAAATTATTTTCGGATGATTATTGAAGTTAAGTTTAAATTTAGTTTTTAAAGTTATTTTTGCATCAGGAGTTTTCATTTTGCTTGAGTAAGTCTTCCGTTGAGTAATGAGTCAGGCCAAGGGTTCGCTTGGGAACCAACAATAGTTTTCGAGTGCCAGTTACGTTTAGGGTGTAGGCTCGGGGCATGATAGAAGTGCTCTTAAACTAAATGGATATATCTAAGAACCCCATAACACATATATATCCTTAAATTTTAAACAACCTCCGCGATACAAATAAAGTGCTTTTATGATCATGTACACACACCTTTGATCTAATGAGTGATCTAGAAAGACGACCCAAACCTTTCATAAAAGGCGACTACATCTTTACACTCATGTAGTTGATTCCATCAAGTCTATCTCAAATAGACTACCTTAAGGTTATAGAATCATTAAGAAAAAAATAAGTTCAACCATATAAAACACTGTCTCACACCATAGGGATAGAAGATGTGATATATATTGAGGCCTAACGGGTCCACCTCACTACCTTAATTGATGGGCTTTAGTCTCATGCCCCTAAACGTTTCAAAGACTATTTTCCTTGACAAGCCATTGGCCATAGGATTCACCAAGACCTTACATATTCCAAGGAAATAACATTCAATTTAAACAACTGCTTAACTGCACCATGTCTAATGTGAATATGTCTCTTTTTTCCTTTGTAGACATTATTTATGACAATCCTTATTGATGTCTGTGAGTCATAATTAAGAGAGACTGGTGAAGGTTGTCTTCCCCAAAATGGCACATATGTCAAAAGATTTCTCAGCCACTCATCTTTTTTCCCAACCAACTCGAGAGCAATGAATTATGATTTCATGGTAAAACGTCCTATACAAGTCTGTTTGGAAAACTTCCATAAAATAGCACCTGCACCCAAAGTAAACACATAGCCCCTGAATATGGAATCTAACTTCATCATTGTTAGTTACCCAATTTGCATCACAAAATCATTTTAAAATGGAAGAAAATTTATTAAATGCAAACACCAATCCACAGTGCCTCTCAAATACCTTTTCAAGCAATGAAAACATTTCAGTGTTAACTACTGGAACAATGAGTATATCTACTAACAACATAAGTTATATCAGGTCGAGTATAGTCATGAGAAACCTTGCATTCTCAATTATTTTAGCATATTCAGCTTGAGAAGCACTGCTTTTTTTATTCTTTCTCAAGTGTATGCTAGGATCATATTGAGTTCTCATTGGAACTACATCAAAATAATCAAAAAATTTCAACATCTGTTCAATGTAATGAAACAGATACAAAGAGAAACCATTAGCATTTTTTTAATTTTAACTTCCAAAATTACATCTGCTTTACCAAGGTATTTCATTCACTAATGTCTTTCATTTCAAATTCTGAAGAAAAAACGTTATTAGTCTCATTTATGACATTCACATTAGGGCCAAAGATTAACATGTCATCTACATATAAATTTATAATCTCACAGTCTGACCTTATCATTTTAGAATAAACACAGGTATCATATGAATTTATAACAAAGTCATTATCAACTAATGTGACATTAAATTTTTTATACCACTGCTTAGGTGCCTATTTTAGTTCACACAAGGACTTTCTCAATTTTATGCTTTATCCTCTTGTTCGGAAACCACAAATCCCTCATGTTGAGTCATATAGATCTCTTCCTCTAAATCACCATTTAGAAATGTTATTTTGACATTCATTTGAGATGTACCACTAAATCATTAGTAGCGGCTAAAGCAATAAAAGTTCTAATGGTTGTTATTTAGTCACATGAAAATAAGTATCAAAGTAATCAACACCTTTCTTTTGGTTAAAATCCTTAATCATTAGTCTAGTCTTATATTTATCAATTGTACCATCATATCTCAATTTCTTCTTAAATATTCACTTGTTGCTTATGTGTTTACAATCTTTAGGTAAATCAGACAAGTCCCAAGTGTGATTAGAAACTATAGAGTCTAATTCACTTTTAATAGCCTCTTTTTAAATACCACATCTATTGATCTCAGTGCTCATCATAAGTCTTAGGGTCTTCTTCTATTAAATAGATAGACACTAATTCATCACTTAAAACATCAATGTCAAAATTTTCAGTCAAGAAAGTAGTGATAATATCAGGACCAAAACTAGTCTCAATATTACGTCTTTTACTCCTTCTACGTTCATTTTTATGCTCATTAGAAATAATATTAGAAAAAGGTATAACATGAGAATTAACAGAGAAAACGTAGAAACATTTTTTGTACATAACTCGGCACATTATTTTTCAAAGAAAAAATATGCTAAAAAAAATCTACATCTCTAAATTAACAAATAGAATGACCACTTAAAGACATAAATCTATATGCAACACTATTTTAAGCATAATCAATAAAGACAGTATCAAAAGTCTTAGAACCAGCATCTACTCGTTTAAAATCAGGTAGACCAACCTTAGTATCAAAAGTCTCATATGAGTTCTTGTCTAACCTTTTTTGAGAGACTCTATTAAGAATATAGCATGTAGACAACACTGCTTCTCACCACATATTATCAGTTAGACCAGAGCTTAAAAGCATGGAATTCATCATTTTCTTAAAGTTTCTATTTTTTTGTTCGGCTACACCATTTAGTTGGGAAGCATAGGGAGAACTAATCCATGAATAATACTATTTTTCTCACAAAAATCCTCTAAATTTTTAGTGTTATATTCACCTCCCCTATCATATCCAATCTCTTGATTTTTCTATTTAATTAATTTTCTACTTTTTCATTGAATTTCAAAAATATGCTTTCGGCCTCATCTTTGGACTTAAGAAGATATACATTAGTGTATCTAGAAAAATCATCAATAAAAGCAATGTAATACTTTTTTCGAATTTGCTAACAGTATTCTTGAAGTCTGCTAAATCTGAATATATTTGTTCAAGCAATTCAGTCTTTCTACTAATGACAGACTTGAAAGGTTTCTTGACATCCTTTGCGTCTACACACAGGACATTCAGAAAAATTATCAGTTTTTATCATAGGAATTAATTTCATTATTCTAAGTTTTTTAATAGAAGCAATATTAAAATGACCTAATCTACCGTACCAAAATTAATAAACTCAATAATATAAGTAAAATTTGAAATACTTGCATAATTAACAATTTCTTGAATAATGTTTTGTACAAATAAATTTCCACTAAGATATATCTTCCCAAAAAAGTCTCTTCCACAAAAATTAATTATTTTGTTATCTTCAAAAACAAGTTTAAGGCCTATTTTGTTGAGAAGTGCTCCAGGAATTAAGTTTCTACGGAGGGATGGAACATACAAAATATTGTTCTAGTCTAAAGTTTTTTGAGAAGGTAATTCAAGTTTAACTTTTCATTTATCCATTACTACAGCAATAGTGAATTTACCCAGATAGACACACTCGCCATCAATGGACTCCTGAAAGTCATGGAATAACTTCTTATTGGCACAGAAATGCCTTGAAGTGCATGTGTCTAGCATTCAATTAATTTTGTTAGCCATCAGATATGTCTCAACGACTACAACAGTAATCACTTCATTATCCTCAGCAAGATGAGGTTGGACACTTTATCCTTCCTGCTTTGAGTTCTGCACTTTTCTTTGATAGCACTTGGCAGCCTGCGACCATGTTTTTCACAGACAAAACAAGGACCCTTAGATTTTTGAATTTGACTCTCTGAATTATTAAGGTGATTTTTCTTCTTCATATGCTCCTTTTTTGGGACTTTCTTTTGTTTGTTTTTCAACTTGTGTTTCACAAAACAGTACTAGAAGATTCTACAAGATTAGCTTTAGAAGAATTAAGATAAAGTGCTTCCATTTTATCTTTGTGATGATATGCCTCTTCAGTCTTCATGTGACTGATAAGTTTTTGGAGTGTTTAAATTCTCTTTCTTATGTTTTAATTGATTTCTATAATTACTTCGAGATGGTGGAAATTTTTCAAACAAAATATTAGCCTGAAGAATCTCACACACCTTCATATTTTTGTTGAGAACATCAAAAGTCAAGTTCTCATATTCGTGAACTTATTTCATTATTGACTTGTTATTAACCATTTGAAATTTAATCCACTGTCCGGCAACATATTTTTTCTTTCCTACATCATCAGCACCATATTTCTTTTCTAAAATATCTCATATTTCCTTAACATATTTATAAGTAACAAATAAATCAAATAAAGGGTTAGTCATATGGTTTAGCAAATGTCCTCTTACAATTCTGTTATCTTTTTCAAACTTCTTCTTAACAAAATAATCATAACATTGCTAGAATTACTAGTAGTGGTAAAACCATCAATAGAAGTTTTGTATAATCAAATTCTAATTGTTCAAAGAAAATCAAAAGTTTTTATGACCAACATTCAAATTTGTTTTCATCTAAAGGCTCAAACTTTGACAGATCAGAAAAAGTTTTGTTCAAAGAAACAATCATTCAACGATATTGTATGTAAGGAAATCGCTTTCAAATTGTTGACATAAATACTACAATATTGATATTGGACTGAAATTATAAAGTAGTAAATAATCTATTACAAACATTGTGTCGTGGCAAGCCAATGCCTTGAAAGCATTTTCGGTCCGACTCCCGTGTAAATTGTTGTAGCCGGTTGCCTCCCAAAGTTCCATAGTTACTCTCAAACACATGCACTTTTGGCTGAAAGTTTGGAGGTTCCCAAAACCAATTTAAAATTAAAAAATCTAAGAATAAGCTAAGAAAATAAAGGAGGAAAAAGTTTTTCTCTTCTTTTTGTTGGTTTATGTTCACCCAAGAAATTTCTTTATATAGGATTTGAAAAATAGGAGTTTCAAAGATCATTTGTGGTCCCAAGATTTGTATGAAGGGGTGTCAACTATCACACCCCGATCCTATACTCTGAACATGGCTGGCACTCGAGAACCATTTCTGGCTCCCAAGCAAACCCTCAGTGTGGATGACTACTTAGCGAAAGATTTGACTCAAGCAAATTAAAAGCATTAAAGAGAAACATATAACTTAACTGCCTAAAATACTCGTCTAAGCAAAGTATAATATTCACAGAACACTTTAAAGAGATAATTTCTGAAAAACAACTCCATTCTAGCTATCTATGAAACATCTAAGTTCAACATGGACGCCGGTACAAGACCCTCGGCGCCTCAAAGTAATTACTGAAATAAAAAAATGTGATCCTCTGAAATGTTAGGAGGACTCACCAAAACTCTCAAGAGAAAAGTGCATAGTGATCACAAAAAGGCACCTGTTGATGATCCTGAACACATGTATCTGCATCATAAAATGATGTAGGTCGAATGATATTTATACATTGAATGTATGGGTACGTAATATAGATGAAGTGAAATAACTGAAAGAAAAGGGACTACAACAGATAAAACAATACTCAACTAAATATAAAGAATAAAGGAATGAAATCATTTAACTTTACAAAATACTTACTCATCTCTGAACTCAAGGTAATAAGTGATGTAGTAAAAGTACACTTCAACTCTATTTGGGATATTCTCTAATCGACAACCATCACTATGAGCTACGTGATGATACAACGTCTCGCCCACACTGTCAGAATTGTGCTATACCGTGTTGAGGTATATAATCTCTCAACTAAGTGGATCCACTAAGCAATAAAAATTCATCAAAAAAGTATGATCCTTTACTCATGTTGGCTGACGTGGTTTATGAGGATTTTAAGTTTTTTTAACTCATCCTCATATCAGTGCTCAAATATACTCCCAATAATTATATACTCATGCTCAATATTTAAAAACAACCTTTTTCTCAATTTGAGGTAATTACTTAAAAGATCCTCTTTAAGAGGCAATGCCACAATTATCTCTCGAAACTCTTTTAACTCTTTATGAAAATCAAAGTTCTCTTTCTCATTGTAAAAAGAAGAAATAGTTTGATGGACCCTTATACTTGTATGTGTTAGTATTATGAACCCTCCTACTCAACACTTTGTCAACTAAACCCTTAAACTCATTAAAACATAATATTTTAAACCATTTTCTCATCACAACATTGTGTGTATAATTCAACCTCTTACATGTGTAATTACATGTCATTTTTCAATGACACGTAAAAAATTAAATATTATGAAAATAAATAAAAATCAAATATTTAATCATTGTAAATTTTGGAAATTTTTAATTAGTCATGTTCTTCAATCTCCATATATGCTCACAATTTGAGCACCAAATTCATGTCAAATAGATGAAATTCTTCTTTATTTGACTTGAAATTTCAACTAGAAATTCATAAACAATAATTCCATGAGCCACAAACACACACACACACACACACATATATATATATATATATATATGTAAAGCTGAATATAGAAAAGGTGACATACATGTCTATATGGTCACCATTCCTATTTATCTTTTTTCTCAATTTTTTGAACTTTATAATTTATCTTTTAATATAATAATCTACTAAATACATCTAATGCATCTATTAACCAACAATTAAAGAGGATAGTGAAAAGTTTTAACATGAATGATATTTTTATATATTGTTGTAATGGAGAATGAACAGTTGTAACGGTTGTCAAGAACTTATTACAATCAATCAATTAAAAAAGTATTAAAAAAAATAGGTAAGAGAGCACATAATCTGAAACTCAACCAACAAAATTCAAGAATCATTGCCAAAAAAAAGTTTTACCACCTCATGTAAATCAAAATTTTCGATTTGTTTATACAAATGAAATTAGGCATGAGAGCACACAATGAAAAGGTAAATTGACAAAATGGAAAAATCATTGCGAAAGAAGATTTACTACTTCAGGTAAATTGAATTTTTGAAAAGCTTTACTACCTCAAATAAATCATTTTTTATTTATTTGTACAAATGAAATCAGACAAGGGAACATATAATATTTAGGTAAATTGACAAAATTGAAGAATCATTGCAAACGAAGATTTACTACTTCAGGTAAATTAAAAGTTCAATTTTTTTATATAAATGAAATTAGGCATGAGATAAAACAATGTAAAGGTATATCGACAAAATGGAAAAATCATTGCAAAGGAAGATTTACTACTTCATATAAATTGAATTTTTGAAAGCTTTACTACCTCAAATAAATCATTTTTTTATTTGTTTGTACAAATGAAATCAGACAGGAGAACATATAATATAAAGGTAAATTGACAAAATTGAAGAATCATTGCAAATGAGGATCTACTACTTCAGGTAAATATAAATTTTGATTTGTTTATATAAATGAATTTGTTAGAATATACCTGGACAAATTTAATCATTTTTATGCCAATAAAAATTATAACAACGGATCTATCAAAATAAGAATGAAATCATATTTAGGAATTCACAATACCAAAGATCAAAAGACATCAAAATGTCCTCTAACATTCAATTAGTGAACCGTAAAAATGATGCTACCATGAAGTATTAATTCTCTCATTCTATTCTCTCTTTTTTTCACAAATGAAAAGTTATAAGAAAAATAACTTTTTGATTCTCTTTTCTAATAGTAGAGAATAAATTTAGTGTGATATAATTAGAAAAGAACTAGTTTTTCGACACGTGCGTTGCACGTGATTGTCAATTCAGAAAATTTAAGCGAAGATTTGAATAATAAGCTTTACACAAAATAATATTGCAGATTCTTTTGTGAATGTTCAATGTGGATCCTCATATATATCTCTTATTCACACGAACCTATGAAGATGATCAACGAAATTTTTTATTAGTTAAATGCAATAATGTATATATTTATTTCAATTTGATGAGGTTCAATCATGTAATTAGTCGTATCTCAGTAATATTACCTTATAGACGATATTTGTTGTGTACTTTTCTTATCATCTAACCAGATGTGCTTTGCACGTGTATTCCACTTAATCTGTTTAGATGTCATATGAACATGTGGAGAAGCACTACACTTTATTTTTTAGAACTATTTTTGTATATTAATTTTTATTATATAAGTTATAATATAATATATGTCGTTCTTTTTGTTGGCTCTTATATTTGACTTCTCGATTGACAGTGTACATAAATCAAAGATAGTTACCTGACTGTCCATAGTTAACTGAGAAATGTCTCTTTTTTTTATCGAAAAAACTAAAAATTAAAATTAAAGAATATATTCTATATGTCAAATCATATATATAATCACATGTTTATCTTACATCCAACAAAGATATAGCACATATACTTGTAAATATTTTTCAATTTATTCAACCAAACATGTTTTTCATTAATGAAAATATTTATCTCATAAAAATTAGCTATTAAATAAATAATAAAATTAAACTAATACAAACTTTAACTGACGTTATTAGAAGTCATATGAACTTTTCTTTGTCGAAAATACTGCAATATTAAGAAATAGTAAATTAGTAAAATAATTGGGCAATAGTATTAACTATTTTGAAGCAAACTTCTTAACAATCTAAATTAAACAAGTAACATTGATAAATAAAGTCATCTTTTGTCTTGAGCATAAAAAAAAAATCGTGACAATTCTATAACTCTTGAGAAGTTTAATAATTTTGGAAAAAGATATTCAGAAACATATATCTACATCACAAGAGAAATTGTTAACAAAAACAAATGAATTTAGACTACAATAAAAATTAAACTAATACAAACTTTAACTGGGTTATTACAAGTCATATGGAATTTTCTTCGTCGAAAATACTGAAATATTAAGAAATAGTAAATCAGTAAAACAAAAGGGCAGTGTTTATATAGTAATAACTATTTTGAAGCAAACATCCTAACAATCTAAATCACATAAGTAGCATTGATAAATAAAGTCATTCTTTTGTCTTGGGCAACAAAAAAACAAATTGTGACAATTGTCTAACTCTTGAGAAGTTTAATAATTTTAGAAAAAGATATTCAGAAGCATATATCTACATCACAAGATAAATTGTTGACAAAAATAAATGAATTTAGACTACAATGAAAATTAAACCAATACAAACTTCAATTGGGTTATTACAAGTCATATAAATTTTCCTTCATTGAAAATACTTAAATATTAGGAAATGTTAAATCAGTAAAACAAAAGGGCAATGTATATATAGTAATAATTGTTTTGAAGCCAACTTCCTGACAATGTAAATCACATAAGTAACATTGATAAATAAAGTCATTCTATTGTCTTGGGCATAAACAAAATAAATCGTGACAATTCTCTAACTCTTAAAAATTGTAATAATTTTTGAAAAAGATATTTAGAAGCATATGTCTACATCACAAGAGAAATTGTTAACAAAAACAAATGAATTTAGACTACATCATGTTAACTTCATACATTGGAATATTACATACTAATTTATATACTAAGCCAAAAAAATAATTATTATATCATCAGAATTGTTTTCCTCAAGTACTCGAGGTTAAGGAATATACCCTCTTAGAATTGAACAATTTACTTCATCAGAATAGTGATACCTCATATTTTGCTAAACTTCGAACTCACTCAACGACAATAAATCACACGAATTTTTTTAAAATGCAAGAAGAAGAAGAGTAGAAGATTAAAAAAAATCGTGGTTGAAAAATGAAAGGAAATCCTTCTATTTATAGTAAACAAAGGGTAGTATGAACAAGTGTTTTTTGCGTTTTATCTGAGAAGTCACAACCCTTTTGAAAAGTGATAACTCTTAGGAAAAGTCAAAATTCTTTGGAAAATTCACAACTCATCGAAAAATCACAACCTTTTAGAAAAAGTTACAACTTATCAGAAAAGTTACAACTTATCAGAAAAGTCACAACTCAACGAAAAAGTCACAACCTAAGTTAGAGATATTATAGTAATTAAACATTTAAGTTAGGAGTTCATGTTTTTAAGGTAATATAGATAAGGAGACAAGGCATGAAATAGCATGATAAAAGGAATAAGAAGGAAAAGAAGAAAAAGGAAAGAAAAAATTTAGTAACTACAATAAAAATTAACACAAGAAAGGAAAAAATATGTAAAAACCTTACTTTTATTTAATTTTTCTTTAGCTACTTCTCTCCCTTTCTTCTTTTTTATTTAGCATTTTAGATAGAAAAAAGTTAT
>JAJOOO010016136.1:0-17027 GCA_029582685.1 Solanum piurae
ATCTTCTCATACTTGGCCTGAATCACTCTAACCCAAAGGGCCTGCTCCTCTTTAGGAAATCTCCACAACCACTTCATCATAAGGCTTTTGTTCTGTTTCTTCAAGTTTCTAATGCCTAAACCACCTTGTTTCTTTGAAAGAATTACAGTCTTCCATTTGACCAAATGGAATCCTTTGTATTCTTTCTCTCCATTCCACAAAAAATTCCTCCTTAATGCATCAATTCTTTCCTCCACCTTAGGGGGGAGGGGAAAAACTGACATCAGATATGTTGGCAAAGCATCTAAGACTGAGTTGATCAGGGTCAATCTTCCACCTCTAGACAAATACCGTGCTTTCCATCTAGATAGTCTTCTTAAACAACCTTCCAGAGTTTAAAAGCATCAAGCTTATAGTTCGAACTGGCTGGGGTTAGAGGTCGTTAGGGGATTTATCTAGTAGTAGATTGGAATGAGCACCCGTAGAATAAATATCATGTCTTTTTGGTTCGTCACCCTGCTAGGATGGTTTGCTTGGATTTATCGTAGTTTATGGTTGAAGATGGTATGGTTCACATGTGGAGGGTATAAATTCTCTTTATATTCAGGCTTTCTTTAAATTTTATCATATGTCCAGATGCTTTGTCATCTTTCATTGTTCGACATGCAATTCTAACTCTATTGCTGTCACAGTTGGGGCTGCTGTAGCTGTTGTGGGACTGGCAGCTTACCGTGTTTATGCTGCGCGGAAGAATGCATCGAGCTGAGAATTGAGATGGCGTGATCATAATATGCCAGTCATGGTTTCAAATATCAAGTTTCTCTTGTCTGATCTCTTGTGCCATGGTTTATTGCTTGGTTTTCTGCTAGTCTGCATATCTCCGAATTCCAACATGGAGAAAAATGCAAATATTTTTGTGATCGCTGCTTTAGATCTGTTACATATTAGCGGATTTTCTTTTGTAGCATCTCAGTTAGAAAGTACTGGACGTGCCTTTTCTTTCGAAGTGGAGAAGCCCCATTGCTGGCAGGGTTGATTTGCTGCGAAATAAAATGTTTAAAATAAAATTTGTTTAAGAAACTTGGAAGTAAACAAGAAGCAACCTTTTAGGTTATATCGTATTTTAAGGAAAATTTTATTAAACTGTTGTAGGATTTTGTATTTTTGAAAAGTTGTCTAGCATTTCCCATAAAGCTTGAAGAAGTAATATCTTCCAATTTCCTAATTTGCATTATTCCTTGATGGAACTTCAATTAAACTGCGATATAATCAGCCTTTACTAATTTTATTATTTGATTCTTCAATGTCTTGTGGAAGTTTTAGATAATCTTGCATTGATTAATTTCTAAATTTTGTAGGAACATACATATGTTCGATTTGTAAAACGAAGCATTATCTATATACTGCTCTTTGTACATGAAATCACTTTTTTTTTCTTCTGTTTTGGGACTTGATTTCCTAGTGGTAAGTAGTGAAATGTTATCAAGTTCATAAATTATTTTGGACTATATTTAATTCAAGACAATAGTCCAAGTGAGTATTGTTCCTAATAAAACTATTTAATTACACAAGCATTTTGACCATATTTATTATTAAAGTTTTCTATAGATTACATATTGTTTCACTAATTAATATTTTCATATTAGGTTTCAAGTTAGCGAGAAAGGAATATTTTCATATTAGGTTTCAAGTTAGCGAGAAAGGAGGGAGTTAAGTGAGATTTGTTTATGTATCCTAGATACATAAAATTCATAATATTGCAAACTTGCAAGTAATTAACAATTTTTGTAAGTTACTAACTTAATTTCAAGTGCGTTGGGCAAATCCATTTAATTGCGGTACAAATGATGAGCCCGCTACATTTAGCCATGGCTCAAATGGCTATTGTAGAGTCGTATTGTTTTCTAGTTTCTCTTAGTTACTTGGTATCTGTTACCTTTACCAAGTAGGGGAATTATAGGCTGCCTCCAACTTTATAAACTAGTGTAGCCACCAGCATTAAGGATGTTTGCAGACTCATTGAAGATTTAGAAAGGGAAAGGTTGCCTGTTGCGATTCAAGTGTTTCTGCAATACTTTTCGAACACTTGACCAGTAACAAAAGCCGGCCCCAGCTCCTTATTTGCGACCGCGATAATTCTTTATTTGTGGCCGCGATAATTCAAGGTAATCATGATATATATGTTTCGTACGTTCAACCCTTCCATCTATTAATAAAAAATACGATAATGGTTCTGAATGGAGCTTATTACTCCCTAATCTCTATTAAAGATGAGCAGCAGTATACTTACTTTCAACTTTGGCAGTGAAGATTTGTGGGCCGCCAGACCTATGTTGAAATTAAGAAACTAATATTGCTTGATCGATGACCATTGCTATCTTGAACACAGATTTATGATATATGGGTACCCAGTATCGAACAACAAACTTGTTACCTTTCAATGCCATATTTTTTACACTCATTGGGTTTCCTAACAGAAGAGGAAGAAAGTGGACCCAAGAGACGAGGCATCATGGATATATATCAACACCAGGGGAAGAGGAGCGGCTAGCTGTAGGGCTAGTTATATTACAAAGAGACCTTAGTAGCAATTAAAACGGAGAGAGAGAGAGAGAGAATAATGTACAAAGGCTGGGACATTGTAGCTGGAATAATGTCAAATCCCTAAATTAAGTAGTTTGTTTTGCACAATATATTGCTGCATCTGTTGTTTTCCCCCAATTTTGACGACTTGCTTTATTGAATTAGATCGTTGTTTGAGTGATTCAGTAATGGGATTGCATTATAGTTTTGGCCCTTTAATTTGCTAAGATAATACGGCCACCGGCCTCCCTCTGTCTATGGAGTCGTTGTTGCAATTCAAGTTACAACACAAAAAATAGAAAAAGAAACTAATGCTAAAAAAATACTACTTATAAAATAAGTCATCTTCTCCATTTCTCATCTTCAAAGATTTCACTAATAATTTAATCAATTATATAATTCAATTTATATACATAAATAGCATGAAAATATATATTATCCAATAATAAATTATATAAAAGCATTAATTCAATCCGCTAATCACTGCCAATTCACTAGTTCTCTCCCATTACCTAAAATTTAATATATATTTTTTTCTTATTCCCCTTGTATGTTTTTTATTAAGATCAATTAGGAACATGTATACCGGGTTTAAGAATGATCATCGTTTCGGTGAAGATTTGGCGATGGAGATACTACAAAGGTTAGCTGTGAAACCGTTGTTGCGATTCAAATGCACGAGCAAGAATTGGTACAGTGTTATTAATAGCCATATGTTTATTGGTAAACAATTCAATTATCATGAAAGTAAGAATGGAGTGAAAATGTTAATTCATAGCCATGATGAGATTCCGAGAGTGGACATAATTTCGAATTCGGAAGGAACCCCTGTAATTGAAAATGCTGATCATCTGTCGAGTTTTCTTGCTAATACATATCCTATGGTAGGCCATGTGAATGGCGTGTTTTTATTTCAAAAAGGATGTGATTGTAGAATGGGATTGTGGAATCCTGCAACAAGGGGGGTAACCACCCTCCCTGACGCCCATTTCCTGTTACAACCATTTTTCAGGGAATCGGGTGGGTTTACCGGGTTTGAATTAGACCCTTTTACAGGTAACTACAAGGTGATTTGGGTTCGCGAGTTCTATGATGATAACCGTGATACTTCGTTTCATCGAGCATATGCAGCGGTTTATTCCTCTTCTAAAGGCTCTTGGAGATTTATTAAACATAAAGATCACAGAATTCTCACTACCTCTGGTTATTACTCCTGTACTTATCCCGATTCAACTGGTTACCTTAATGGAGCTTATTACTGGATGATCACGTGGGTAGATGACTGCGGCCTTCTTTCATTTGATTTTGACAATGAGGTGTTCCGTGAGATTTCAGGGCCAGATGTTCCATATAGTGATCATCGTCAATACAACGTCATATTGATTGATGGCTCTATTCACTTTTTGATCAAAGATAACAACATAGACTTTGCTTTGTGGGTTATGATCCAACCTGGTGTTTGGAACAAACTTGTTACCTTTCAATACTTTTTAACTAGTTGGCCTCTCTTACAGGGATTCTGGGATTCTAACACACCCATTTTCGCAAGTGAACTTGATGGGCTAACCTCCTATGATATTAACACCCACCAGATAACGCATCTCAAACTTCGATATAAAGAATATAATTGTACTTTTAATATTTTTTATTATAAGGAGAGCTTAGTAACAATTAAGTGAGGGAGATGTATATATCAACCATTGTCTTCTGGGATTATCTCTTATGACTCATGAGACAAGACATCAGGGCGATATTTGTGGTTGTATGTATGGTTTATTTTTATAAGGAGAGCTTAGTAACAATTAGGCGAGGAAACAGGGAGAGCTACACAGACCATTGTAGCTTACTTGCCTCCTCCATAAACAATTGATGCATCTATTGTTTGAGCTTGGTTTATCAAAACGGTCTACTTATTATTTTATGAGTTTGATTTATTCATGGCTTCAAGTTTTTTTGTTCCAAATGGGATTTGCGTACTTTAATATGCCAATACAAGACACTATTGAATTGACAATTAACATCGAGAAGAGTATATATAGTTTAGTCTTGCTAGGTCTCTTAAGGCTGTGCATTGAATTCTTAAACCTAGAATTTAATCTCTTTATTTAACAAACCTTCTCCCCATGAGAAAATTTGAATAGGTCGACCAATCTGTAATTTCACATTGGCTTCTTGGATTCTAGCACTGTCATTTTCTTTACTAGAAGTTCTCGGGTGGTCTCCTATGAAGTTAAGGCTGGGGAGATGAGGCATTTTAGATTTCGATATCAGAGCCAGAGAAGTAGATGTAGAGTTTATTATTGCAAAGAGAGCTTAGTAACAATCGGACGAGTAAATGAGGATCTGGACCAACATATTTGACTCCTCTGTGAGCATTTAATGTTTGCAGCCAAGATATTGCTTATACAATGCCAAATTCCTTAATACGCTTCGTCTTATAACAATAGTTGTTGTTTGAGTGTTAAGCAATTTTGCCGACTTGCTTTATATATAGGAGATGAAACACAGAGAAAAGTTGCAGTTCAGGCATAAACCAGCAGTTATAATATTCAACAGGTACACAATTCAGAAGATTTATATCAGCCTCTTCATGCCTGTCTGTCCATTGGATTTGGATCCCTACACCCTAGAAAGCTCTACAAGTGTATCCTCCAACTGTAGGTGAACAATTTGATATGTTCTTGTTTACCAAACCCTTTCCCCATGCAAAAATTCGGATAGGTCGATCAATCTGTAATTTCTCATTGGTGTCTTTCTCTAGCTGCAAGCAGTACTTATCAAAGCTCTCAACACTTAGGTGCAGTCGGAAATCAAGGGCTGCCAAGAATTTCATCTCCAGCTTGTTCAGTTCTGTTGTGGTTATTCCTCCTACTTTTGCATAATAAGCATTGTTGTAGCAGCTGAAAAAAGTGAGAAAATCTCAATTGTATAGAAAAGACACAAAAACTTAGATTAGCAATGATGGTTAGAAAGAATACTTACTCATCATCTACAAACTTGACAGCCAACATGATGCTAGTGATGAGAAGCCGGTGAACATTAAGAGAGGTGAGTAAACAATGAGTCAGATTGAGGAATCTCTCCAAATATACATATGCAACCACGAAACAGGAAGGACTGCAGTTGGAGTACTTAAAAATGCGCTCAATGTACTGCTGAACAGTCAAAACAGGGGCTTTTGTCCCATGGAAGACAGTCACAACACCTCTCTTATTCGATCCCTTCAATGCCTTCTCATTCGTTTGAACTGACCTCTCAACAACTGAAGCTACAATCCATAGAATCTTCGGGTTTCCTTTATCTCCTCTATCATATTCATTCAACCCCATATTTGTATAAGTTTTCGAATTCACAGATTTTGTACCAAAACCCTCTGCTCCCATGATCATTTTTGAGGTTAGACAATTTTTTTTACACAATGAAATCACAACTAGTGAACATAATATATATATATGACTTGTTGATTTTAGGTGGGAATAAAGGATTGTTATCAGAATTATTTTTCCTTTTTGTTTGGTTTTCCTTTTTGCCTTAGAAATTTATTCCTTTTAGCATCTTGGCGTTGCTTCTACGTTGGTCAATATTTCTAAAGAATATCAACAAGGGGGGCAAAATGATACAGCAGATGCACTATCAACATAAAAAGGAAAGTACTATAATTAACTTTTCCAATTACTTTAACAAAATAAAGTTACAATTCAAAAAATGAAATGATGAGTAGTAAATAGGTAAATCATCTTTTACAAAAAAAAAATAAAAAAAAATCAACAAAAGTAAAAAATAATTCATCCACAAAGAAAATGACTAGGGTTTAAGGAAAGTAAATTGTAGGCAGATCTTACTTCTGTCATAAAAAATGAGGAGGAAAATGGATGAGGAGAGAAAAATATCCTGTTTGATTGAGATTCTGTACACTCTAAACCTAATTAATCAACAATGGTGCATTTTTACTTAATACCTGAATTGTCAAGAAAATCAATGCGATTCTATTCTATTTTTTATTTTTATTCTTTTAGGTAATACATAATGCCAAAAGATATGTGAACAGAATAATTTAATTACGATATAATGTGTACATCAATGAATGACGAAAAGCAAGTAGACTATATAACCAAAAAAAATATATACCAAAATAGTACAAATTAGAGATAATATTCTTTGTTTTTGTTCAAGAGGATAATATTCTAACTTATCTCAAGAATCAACACTAAATTCTACATGAGTATATATCCTAATGTTTTATTCTATAATATTTCTGATACGAGATCCAAAATAAAAATGATGGCAAAGGCACCAAGGAAAATCCCCTAACAAATTATCTCATGCTTTAATTAAGTTTCAATTTTTTTGCATTATATTCCAACATCATCCAAATGATACTTTTTACAATATATACTAGAGTACTTCTTATGCATTATTTCCTTTTCTTTAACTTTATGATATGCTTTCTTTTCATTTGTCTTGTATGTTTCCACCTTTTGATCCAAAAAAGTCCATGAAGGCGGGCCACCAGCTTGGCAGGAAAAGAAATTTACACAAGTCATGATTGGATATAAATAAACTTATCAATCTATACAGTGTGATTTTTCAGCAAAGAGATATCAATTGACACCTCTCGACAAGGGTGCTCTGCCATTGTTTCTTGGTAATTTTCTGAGATCATTGAATATATGGACATTTTCTTTGAGAATATACAAATTCATTTCTTAGCTTATCTAGTAGAACAAATGTAAAATAACATGATGTAGAAACATTTCTACATCATGTTATAAAGAGTAGAAAAAGTTATATCAATTCCTTTACCCCATCAGCTAGAGCAGAAGTGATCAGTGATACTCTGTGTATTTATAGCTAGGATCTTCTTAGCACTAAGTTAAAGAATAAAATTGAAGAAAAGAATGTGACAGAGGTAGACAAAACTATCTGATTTATACAGATTTAATTTCCCACTAGAGTCCTTGAGAAAAAGGAACATTTGTGTAAGGCAACCAAGTATCTCCCATAGTGAAATTATAGACAGTAAAGTTCATTGCTTGTGAAGCATTCATTAAGCTATAACCAGGCCATTGTACTCTCATTGTAGTATTAGCCCCTGGTCCATAATTCTCAAACTCCCCATAATAAAGGGTGTCTAGTCCATATGTTCCGTTCCACTCTAACCATCCAACAGGCGTGATCACGTTTCCTATATAGGACTGCATGATAACAGTCCTTGAGTAATTGTGCCAAGGCCGACCAAGAAAACTCAACGTGAGATTCGGATCCTGTGCCAAATCAGGGGCAGCTTGAATTGTGCAGTTCTGGATAGAAATGCCAGTGTTCTGGTTGGGATCACTTCGGCCTTGTGCTGTGAAGATGTTCTTTTGGTCTGGCATTGGCTTCCTGGCAAAAAGATTGCAATTTTGGAAAATTGCAGCTGCATTGCCAAATATGAAGTCAACAGTACCATAAATATCGCAGTCTCTGTAGAATTGTCTTAAAGAGTGCACATATAATGTGTCTTGATATCCCTCAAAACGACATCTGTAGAACGTGGAAAGGTCTGCATTGTTCCTTAGAGCTACAGCTTGGTGCTTCCAAGGACCAGCTACATTCTTGAATGTTATGTTCACGGCTACAAACCGCTCCCCTGAAACAGCTGCACATGAAAAAAAGATTTAGATACCTATAGCTTACCTTTTGAATAAATGTAGTAGTAACACTTGAAGATAGAGTTTCACCTGTAGAAAATTTTCACTTATAAGGGTTGAAAAGCGGCTATTTGTGAATTTTATTTCAAAATGACCAAAAAAAAAACCTTAGATTGAACTTCTGTGACTTGAAAAGTAGCAATTAATTAACTACTAGCCAATTTATCTATCATGGCATTAGTGAGGGGGAATTAAAGACATAGTTTACATACCAAATGTTGCTGAATTGTAGGTTGTCCAGCCATCTATGACACTTCGATTTCCAGCAATCACAGTGCGATCAACTCCTTCTCCAATCAACATAATGTTCTTCTTGTTCTTGGCCACGACAACATACTCCTCGTAGTATCCTTCCTTCGCGTAGATGAGGAAATAGCCATCATCAATCATTGAGTCATTAGGTGCAAATGCAATGGCTTCTCCTATCGATGAGAAGTTGCATCCACCATAAGGGCTAACTGTTACAGTTTCCTTAATGTGAACTCCATTTTCTACTAACTCGTCAAGAATCCTTTCATCCCTTTGATGCGACCTCTTCAGTGCTTGTTTAACCTGTTTACTAGTGTAAGTTTTCTTTAAACAGATAAATGCTTAATATGAAAAATCATAAGGTAGATGAAACTATATGACAATTTATAGTACCATAATTTACCTTAATAATCTTTTTGAGTAGGTACTTTGATCTCTTATATTAAGACTTTGTATTACTAGCATTAATTGTGATAGGGCTGATTTAATCATTTTTGTTTAATTTTCTTACTTGGTGACAAAGAAATGCACATAGAAGAGATTTGGTAAGCCACAAGAATAAGTAGTCTTTTCTTTTGGACCTTGACACCCAAAAATAAACAAGTCATGTGGGAAACACAATAAGCACACTTAATCTAATAAAATTCCAAAATTTGAGTATTTGATATTTGTTGATGATCACAATAGTGGCACATCAAAATCTAATAATCGCTCACCTCTTTTCTTGCATCCTCTGGCCTTTCACTAGTGAAGGGGCTTAGATCCTTGTTTTTATTTTTTTGTGAAAGGCACCATAATTTTAAAGATGTCAATTTTTTTTGTAGTTCATGATACTTGGTTTCAATTTTTTATTTTTCAATTTAATTGTATAAAAATTATATCTTATAGGATTTACATATTAATTATATTTTGAATAAGAAAAAATATATTTTTAATATAATTGTTTTTTTTGTAGAGCATGTGGGAAGGAAGATGATTATGGCAGAGTTCAGAGTTGCTTGCCTTTACCAATTGTTTTCCCCACATGCAGATTTATAAGTACCAATTTATTTTTAAAAAAAGGAAGATGTACTGATGTAGGGACTATACTGGGAGAGATGTTTATTTGTTTGGGATGCAATCGAATGAAACTAGGCATCTTCAATCCTGTACTCTATTTTACTCTCAAAATATAGAGTTCTCTATTTTTACATACAACTCAATTCTCTATTTTCCTCTGTAAAAAAGAATTTTCTTCTCTCTTCTCAATATTATATTATTATTTCTATTTTTATTTTATTTTATTTTCTTATTTCATTAATATAAATCCGTTCTTTCTTTTTTCAAAATAATAACCCTATATAATTTTCATATAATATAAAATTATATTTTATTCTAAATTTTAAAGAACAATTACGAATAATTGAAAAAAAGAAATCAACAAGCACAACAATTCTCTAGATCATACACTATCTTTTTTCCGAATATTATTAAATTTGAAAACGACCTGCCGAATTATTAAATTATTTTTATGATTTTTAAAATTATTATGTTATGTATGTATTGTTATTTTGTATTTCAATTATTATGTCATGTATTGTATTTTTAAATTAAAATTTTCATTTTATCATTTAAATTTTGTGCATTCTTCATAGTGACAATTAATTATAATATCAAATTATCTCTTAAAGTAACAAATATTAATTTTTTTTGAAATATTGTTAATTCGGGATGAAAGTAGTATATATTAAATAATATGTTTTTTAAAATATTGTATTACATTTAAAAAAAAATACGAATATTAGAAATTTAATTAATAGCCTTATATGAAATATAATATGTTAGCTACAAAATAATAAAAATAATATTAAAATAATGAAAAAGTGAAATGGAGAGGATGAATAGTAGTTCACCTTTCTATAAATAGAGAATAGATAGCTTTTTAGAGGGTGGTTGGAGACCCAATTTTCTACTTTACTCTCCAAATATAAAGAATGGAGAGTAAAATAGAGTGGGGTTGGAGATGGTCTTAAGGTAGGGACAACTGTATATTGACTTTGAAGCCATAACATACGCCTCAAAACTCAAATTTATTCGCAGTCGCACAAATTAATTTCCATCAAATGTTCTATTTTTTTTTGGCCAGGATTTTAATTTCTAACAACTCTAAAGTCAAGAATTAGGCGCAATTTTTTTCGTTTCTCTAGCTAGAATTTGGCAACTTAAACATGCCAGATTTATAAGGGAAATAAATAAGCCAGACATTTTGGTGTGTATGGTATGAAAGAATTACTTTTCTTAAAAAAGAAAACAACTGTTAACCTTTTTTTTTTGGTATTTGAAAAGTAAACACTTAATAAAAAAAATGAAACTTATTATTCCAAGTCGTTTTCCTCTTTTTTAAATTTGATATATTTTTACAATCCTAACTGTTCTAATACGGTACATGTAATTTTCATTTTTAACTAGAGTATCACGTGGTTATCTCAGTCCAATCAATAGAAAAAGAGAAAGATACAAAATCTACCAGCTCTCATTTCCATCTAGTTGTTAGTAGAAAACAAAAGAGAGTGATCACTTACCCTTTGCATATTTTCTCTACCAAACAATAGAGAAAATAGGTGTATATATGGCATCTAAATTACTTATAATTAGTCTTTAAATTTTCATATAAATTTTTTTAAAATTAATTAGTCAAATATAAATTATATTATTTTTTGAAAAATAATCTACTTAAAAGCAATTTTTTAAAAATTTGACCAAACGAACTTTGTGCTAGTGATCACAAAGGAGAGAGAACTTCTAGTTGTGAGTAGAAGACAAAAGAGAGTCAGGTCACGTACAGTATTGTTCTACCCTAACAAGATCTACCAAGAAACATATTCGATTGCTAAATATAATTTTTAATGTGTTCATCATGTCCTTTCTCTTATGCCAAAGGTAAATATTTTGGGTAATTAAACAACTTTAATTTATGAGTACTACTTCTTGAAATGGGAGAAGTAGAGGCAGCAGTACTCTTCTTAATAACGGTGCACTTAATTCGCACAGCGGACGTAAAGATCTATGTATATTGTATAGTTGCTTCAATAATAGCGAGCGGTGGAACAATCAATGCAAAGGGCAGTCAACTTGCAGCAGTAAATGCAGATTTATTTTTTTTCATTTGGGTATATATGGTAAATATAATATTTTGATTCATTCTATGTATTTTTAATTTAAGAGCAAAAGATTCAATTTTTTGTTAATTTTCTTAATTTTTTTGTCAAAATCAGAATCAAATCAAATTACATTGAGAAGTAATTTTTCTTACCTTCCATAGTAATTATTTTCTATGCGACTTAACAGAATTGTGTTATCAATAAATCAGAATAAGAGGGAAGTAAGTCTAATATGTAAACCACAACGGTGAAATGAAGTCAAACCTCGAGGGAAGTCTATGAAATTATCTCAAATTAAAATATTTACCAAAAATATGAAAAATATTACGACATATAGTTTGAGTATCAATATAATAAAAAAATATACACAGTAAGGAAAAATCTTTTTTGCCGATAAAATAATATATTTCACACTATTTTATTTTACCTTTTAGAATATTTTTATCCTTTTAACTTTAATATATTTTAATTAAAAAAAAAAAAAAATCAATTTATTTTAAAAAAAGAAAGATATTATAAACTTTTTAATTTTCTGGCCAAATTTTCTCATTCACTAATATGGAATAAAGTTGACATAATTTTAATGGAGAAGTAAAAATATCTCATATAAATTAAGAGAAAAGAGTGTTGTATATGTTCGAAATGGGATAATTACCTTGGAAGCCATGAATCTGGAACGTCGTGCCCACTCTTCCTCCATCACTCCTCCGTGTTCCGCCAACAATCTACCGCTCTTTCTGGATTTCTTAACGCGCTCCAATGCATGCGTCACCAATCCAAGAGACACACTATAGATTTCCGCGGCGTTGTTCAGCGGCGCCAATAGTTCAGCCACCATACTGCAACCAGCTTCTTTCAGTCCCTCATAACACGTCTGCTGATTCGTCACCACAGCACTAAGCAATGTATGGATTTTCCCAACTAAATCCTCTGAAGTAGTGGAGAAATCAGCTTTTTTCAACTCATCGGAAATTGAATTTAAGTAATCGACTGTGAGTTGAGAGAGCTGCTGGCAATCGGTCAATGCGCTAATCTCTTTATTGTTGACGAATAGCGATCTCTGTTTCTGTGTTGAGAGGAAATGCGCGATTAAATTGGATAATTTGTTGGCTTTTTTCTGGCATTGCTTGACGGAGAATTTGCTGTAGTCGTCATTTGGGTTAGAAGGAGAATGCTGAAATGCGGAGAGAAGAGAGCGGCAGAGTTTTGGGTAAAGTGAGGATTTGCATGCCAGAGTAGCTGATTGATTTAATTGGCTGAAAATTGGAAGAGCTAAAGAAAAAAGAATGAGGGAAATTGTGAGGAAATGCTTCGGCATTTTTGTTTGTTATCACGTGGAACAACGAAAGGGTAATGGTGTTTTCGGTGAGTGTGATCGATAATGGAATTTATAGCACAATATAGGCTAGGTTGGTTCATCAAGTGGAGTCATAGCTATTTCTACATCATTCATATTCATAGATATTTGCGTGTCGCTAAACTAATGTATTGCTTCTATATCTCTATTTGTTTATATTAATTTATTTTTAAATAAATATCACTTTTTATTTTTCTTATATCCATAATTATACCTCATATATTTTGGTGTATTACATACATTTTTAATTAGAATTTTTTTTTTCTTTAAGTTTTATTTATTTTAGACGTAGTAGAAAAAAAGAGTGTTAAAAGAGGGATGGATAGTATAAAATGAGAGAAATGATGTTAAATGAGTAGTAAATGCCTAACAATGAAAGTGATTACCAAGCGGACGGCTGGAGCAGCCGGTAGTAACTACTCTTGTAACCACCGTCGGGTTTGTTCACACTCATTTGCACAAAAATAAAACTTCTACGTCGTTTCATGTTAGGGGAAAGTGGTTGACTAAATACAAAATTTAGGTCTATTTGGATATTATTTTAATTAATTTTTTGAAATCAGATTGATTTGAAGTTTAATTTTATTTTAATAGTAGATTTTCATTTAAATATAAAATCCTCATAATTTCTGAAAATTATAATAAAAAATCCAACTTTATACAATTTTATTAAATGAGCAAATCATAGTTCATAAATAGAGTATTGAAATATCCTATTAAATCCTCAAAAAAAAAAAAAATCCTACAATGCCAAATAATATATTACATATTTTCATGTTTTTTTTATAAATAAATATTTGCTTTACATTTTATTGCAAATTTTTAGATACACATAATTCTATAAAAATTCAATGAACAATAAGTTAACAATAGGAGTGACTAGTTATTCTTTGAAAAAATTCTCCACATTGTACGAACAATCTCTGCACGTTGAGCATTGCTTTTTTTTTTTTTGCAAAATTAATTATAAATTTTATTTTTTATAAAATATTAACTTATGAATCAGCTTTTATATTAAAAGAAATTGAAATCACAATTTGAAATTTAAATCCTACTTTTTGGTGTGTGTCGCAGACATTTGTTGTATATAGTCAAAAATTAATGAGGACTAATTAGAGTGATAATTGACTGATAACTATTTTGAAAATCATGAAATGGGCTAATACAATTTTGCTTTAATTAACTAGCTAGATTCAATCCTAGAGAAATCTTATTAAGAAAAAAAAAACGTTTTTCACATTATGTTTTCTCAAGACGGTGCACAGTTTGCATGTTCAAATATTTCATGTAATTTATTCTTCTAATTTTGTTTTAAAATAAATGAGCTCTAGTAAGAAAAATGACGAAGAAAAAACTTGCAACAAGTTAAAAAGAACAATGAAATTAAAATTTAGATATTTCATTAATGCACACACGGCAGATTATTAAACTCTAACTCACCTCGCACCACATCCGCACCCATTGAGTGAGAGCCGAGTATCATAACCAACGAGAATTGAACGAATTGTCTATAACTGCAATTCTTATAAATAACATTATTTCAAAATTACGTATACTACAAAAATTGTATTTTCTTGTCACAAAATATTTGTTGTGGCCCGTTTTTTATTTACATGGTCTTAAGAAATCACTAATCAGGAGGTGTTTGATAGTTTCACCCACATTTATATATTAGGATATATTTTTTATTCATTACTCATTTATCTTGTACAATTGATAAGATGTTTGTCGTCTTCGTCTTCGAACAATTACAATTAGGGATAAAAATACACATTTAATTTTATCTTAAACTTTTAAAATAACAAATATTTGTAGCAAGAGCGAAAAGTATTTTGAGACGGAGGACTGATCGAGGGAGTAAACAAGAAAGAGAGTCGGAGAAGAAAAAAAGAGATACTATGTAGCAGAAACGCGTAAAACAGTGAACAATTATTATACGAGGTGAAGCTAGGTGGGGTTCATGGGTTCGAACGAACCCCGTATCTTTTCCGTAGATCCTTTATTTGTACTAGAATATTTATTAAATATTTATTGTATATTAATTTATGAACCTCTAACAAAATTGATTAACGGTTATTAACGAAATTTAGAATTCTCAAACTCTTAATTCATAGGCGAACTTATAACATAACGGTGATGGGGACGTACATTAAAAAAAATAGAGTCAATAAATGCATGCATATGCATACGATAAGGAGGGGGTTGACAGAAGAACATGTGAGAAGCCTAGATTATGGACCAGACACGCCACATGAACAAACAAAACCATCTAAATTTCAGCACCCAAACATGCATGGCTTTCTGTATTTCTTCCTTCTCATCTTGAGGACACACCACTCAAAGGCAGCAAATTTACTATTTGCCTGTAACTCCATCGTCACATTCAGTTACATTATACTCTGCTTGTTCAACTTTTCTCAATGTATATATCACAATATTAATTAGGGAGGCCTACCAAATTAAAGTAGCACTTCAAAAAATAAAAGTTTTGACTCTACGAGAGTAATAAATATGTGCTACTATAAAATAATATTTTTTCCATTGTATTCTCATCGAACCAATTCATTGTGAAAATGCATGACAAAAAATAGATTTTCATTCAAATATTGGAATAGCCACTAAACATTTTTGTTTTTCTCACTGATTCAACCAAGACATACGTAAAAATAACATTGAACAATTTCCGGCGAGAATTTTCAATGGAAAAATAATAATTTTTTTTAGTAGTGTAGTACGTATATATTGTCTTCGTTTGTTATGTCATACTACAAGATTAATCCATATATTATATATATACATTTACTTTCCTTCCCCTCGCTATGTTGACTTTCATTTTTTTAATTAAAGGTTCGGAGAAGAATAAGAATTCCATAAACTCTTCGATTTTTGACAAGGAACTAATTACTCGAGAACAAGACAAACAAATGAATAATATAATTTGCATGTTGAATATTAGGAGAATATATTTGATCTAGCTAGTTACAAAATCTAGCGGTTAATATGGGCCAGCACCATTCCTTTAGGAGTTTTACGGGTTGGGTTAGCCCATTATATTGGTGGGCCAAAAAATAGTCGGTCCAATTCATCACTATACGGGTTGTGGGCTATGTCAGGCCAGCTCATTCTTTAAAAAGGAATATATTTTATATAATTCAAAGGGCAAACCACATAAATCCCACTAGTTTGAGTCTTAATTACTAAGACTCCCAATAGTTTCAAATATTACTTCCTCTACCATATTTCATGCTTATGATACATGAGTTTGAATTCATGAGATACATGTATCTGCCAAATTTTAAAATTGAGATACAAAATTTATTTATTTAAATTAATTGGTTGTAACTGAATTTCTTAATTAGAGGAGTAATTGGCGGATTTTCAAAATACATAGATAATTAATTTCATTTTATTATTCTTTGAAATAGTAAATTCATTAATATTATTAATATAAGATAAAAACATGTATATCTTGGTAATGTAATTTGATTAATTTCAAATTATTACTCTTAAAATAATAAATTCATTAATTTGATGTATCTATTATCAATATATGATGTATCCAACAAACTAAACACTTAGATACATGAGTGTCTTACAAGTACACTCATATGTATCATAGAAGTATCTACCATTAATTTCATGTATTTGTTATACGTATCTAGTATTAATTTTATGTATCTATGTATATATATACATCTAATATTAATTTTATGTATCTTTTATATGTATTTAGTATTAATTTGATGTATCAAGTATCAATTGCATATGTTATATCCAAAAACATGTATCTCGAATACATAGTAAGCATATACATCTAATTATGTGTATCTAAATTTCATACGTTATATCTAAAAATAGGTATCTAGAATACATAATAAGCATATACATTTAATTATGTGTATCTAAATATGAAATGTAGCTGAAACACATGAATTTAGGAATAAATCACGACTGTAGAGTATCTATCGTATCATTAATATCATCGTGTTGTTAAAAATCATGTATTCGAAATTTAATGGTGGATACATA
>JAJOOO010016137.1:0-25197 GCA_029582685.1 Solanum piurae
TTTTTTTTTTTTTTTTTTTTCGTAAAGTCACTAATGCTCATTATTTATTTTTCTTTGCATGAATGGCCTCTCGGAATGAGTCCGACCACTCCATTTCCCTCGCATTTTCTTTGTTGGGCTGAAGCCCAACAGTTCGAGCCAACCTTAGGTGAAATGCAGGTCTCGAGAGTCAAAAATACACTGATACAACTGTATACATCCAGTGTATACACTGTATATTGGAGTAGAGAAATGGGCCCAAAAAGCCCTAAAATTTCAGCTTTGTATTTTGTTACTTTTGGGCCTAAGCCCACTTATATGTTTATTATATTGTTGTTAGAATTTAGGACAGGTGGCGAGAATTGGGCCTTTTGGTCCAAAACGAAAATAGGCCCAAGTGTTGGTCCAGGCGGACAGAAAAACCAAACTTGGGCCCGAATCTCTTTCCCTCTTCATTTTTATTATGTTTATTTACTTGTTAATATTTGTTGTTAATCTTAAGGTCAAAAATATTCAAATCCCCGAAAGACACCCATTTTGAATTAATTACTTAACTAAATTACTCATATTTCACTTGACTTAAAAAATAAATAAATAAGCTTATAAAATACTTCATTTATATAATATTTCATTATTTTTCTATTAAAATGGTCTTAACCATAAATTAGTTCGAATTTCGCTCATCAGGTTAAGGTAAAACATTTTAGCCAAATAAACTAATCGTCGGATAACCGCATTAGCGGATATTCTAGGTGCTTTAAAAACCTTCCTAGAGTATTCATAAGAACCCCGAATCCCTTTGAATATTTTCAATTGATTTCCTGTTTTAATCTATTGAAAATCAGTTTTCTTGATTTTTCTTAAAAATTAAGTGGCGACTCTAAACCAGTTTAAAAATATATTTTAAATAAAACACTAGCCCCCAACACACTGGCAGGTACAAAGAGTACACAATCCCTATTGAGCAAAAAAATTGCTAAATACCCATACTAACCCCATTACCTGGATACTAATGACAATGTGATCTCAACCTTCTAAATGTACATTTTCCATGAATCAATGCTAATATGAGGCTCTATGGTACAATACATATTTGTTGCCCTCTAGGTAAAACCTACTTGGCACGTAGGCATGATTTACCCGATCGGTAGGCATGGTCTTTTCAGCCTATTGGCTTAGTCTACCCAGCCCGTAATCTTAGCCAATACGACCTATAGAAATGGTATAACAATAAATCTATATGCTCAAAAACCCTGTAATGTTAGTGTCTATTGAGTCCAAAACAAACTCATATTTGGTTATTTTGATAGAATAACCCTGATATGTGCTTTTTTTTTGTATAGTCCTGCTTACTTATTAGCCCTAGGGATAGTCTTGCTAACAATTTCAGGCCTAACTTTTGGAATTCTAGAAATGGAGGGCAAGGTGGAGTAGTTATTATTCCTTCTAGACCTTGGGGTGATTGATGTTATTTTGATTACCAGACATCGAAAATACGGTGGAAGATGCATTGAGCCAGAATCTAGTTAGCATGGGCAATTACGGTTACTTATGAGTGTCCAAGTGACCCTTAGATGGACAGATTCAAACCCTAGAAGCTGAGTTCATGCACCTAGTGATTTCCGAAAAGGGTGGGGTGTTGGCTAGTTTTGAGCTCATGCCCATATTTATAAAGGAAATCAACGCTAAACTATTTGAGGATGAGGATTTGAATAAGCTGAGGAACAAAGTCATATTTATGGAGACTACTAATGCTACATTGAACACAAGTGAAGTGATCAATCTCAGAGGGAGATTTTTTGTTACCCGGGTTGATGACTTGATCCTGAAAGTGTTGAGCATTCTTTTGGTTTGTTGTATTGGATTTATCAGTGTGTAACCAAAATGTATCGGGACCACATGAAGCTTTATTGATCGTGCATAATTAAAAGAGACATTGTTGAGCATGTGTCTAAGTGTAAAACTTTTGAAATGGTGAAGTATGAGCACTACAGGCATGCATGTTTACAGTAAAAGATGTTCATTAATGAATAGAAGTGGGGAAAAATAGCCATGGACTTTGTGAGGGGTCTTTCCAAAACCTTGGGAAAGTATGATCCTATCTAGGTTATTGTTGATAGGTTGTCTAAATCAGCCCATTTCCTTCCGGTTAAGTTTGATTATAAATCTCAGCAATTTACTACAATCTATGTCAAGGAGATAGAAAGGTTGCACAGGGTGCCGATTTCTATAATCTCAAAAAAAGGCACACAGTTTACTTATAAGTTCTAGGTGAAGTTACATGAAGCGTTGGGAACTCAACTCACATTTATCATAACCTTTCATCCCATATGGATGCTCAGTTGGAGAAGATAATTCAAGTGCTAGAGGTATGTTGAGAGCATGTGTGATTTACTTTGAAGTTCCTTCGGATCAATTGTCGCTTTTGTGTGAGTTCACCTATATTAATAGTTATAACTCAATCAAATATATGGTATGATTCAAGGGACTCTATGAGAGGGGATATAGATCTCCCATAGGGTGGTTTGACTTAGGTGGTATGAAGCCTTTGTGTATGTAGACCGTAAGGTAAGAGATATGCCATTCCAAGCTGGTGAATAGGTGTTGTTGAAAGTGTCACAAATGAACAAAGTGTTGAGGCTTGTAAAGAAATGTAAGCTTAGCCCTTGTTACATTATTCCGTTTGAGATTCTTGACAGTGTGGGGCTAGTGGCTTACCAGCTAGCATTGCTGCCAAACTTGTTTGGAGTTCATCCAGTCTTTCAGTGCCCATGTTGAATATGTATAACGGGAATGGAGATTATATTATTTAGTGGGACTCAATAGTTCTACACAAGGATTTGCAGTATAAAGAGGAATTGGTTTCTATTCTTGGCTCAGATGTTTGCAAGTTCAACAAAGTAAATAGAACCAACTAAGATTCAATGGAAGCATCGTCTGGTGGAGGAAGTTACTTGGTAAACCTAGTTGGACTGTGGTGCAAGTACCCTCAATTATTTGAAGATTCAAGTAGTACTTTCTTCTTGACTTAGTTTTCTTTTTTGATCTCTCGGGAACGAGCGATGGGTAAATTGGTATCTATTGTAATGATCCCTTAAGGTCGTTATAGGTAAACCTTTGGTGATAAAATTTGGGCATGAGAATTTCTAGAATAATGACTTGAAAATATTATGCTTGGCTAATCTTAAAATAAATCTGAGCAACATGCGGTCTAGGGCAATCCAGGAATGGATTGGTAAAATGTCTATTAAGGAAACCGTATGAATCTTCAAAATCAAATTCCGATAAGTAGAACTTTGAATATAAAACATGGCATGAGAGGGTTAAAGAACATCAAGGTTCGAAGGTGTGTTGCAAAAGGAGAGATTTTTGGGAGAATTATGAATTTATGTCCAATGCAATACGCTATAGTGGGTTTCACACAGATATAGGTGGGAAATCAATTCCTTCTATAGTAAGTGATCCCACTATGGCAGAGCTTCTATAGAAGATTAGGCCATTATAGTAGGTTGGTCGCTATAGCAGACTGGTCACAAATTAATCCAGTAAAAGTACCAAAACCTCTCAATATTCTATAACTTTGTTTTTGGAAAAAAATATTACTACTTTGGGCAATTTTCATTAGTTTTTCCACAAATTTCTTCAGTGAAGGTTAGTTAATTACTCCCCTTGCTTGTGGTTCAATTTTTAATGATCATATAATTTCCCTAAGAATAGGATAAAGTAAAAATCTATTTTAATTAGGACACCGTTCATTGATTGTTGTGTTTAGTAACAATTTAAGAAAAGAAAACGACAAGGCATTACAAAGGGGGAAAGCTCAAGTTCTTAAGACCATCCATTCTTGTTTCAAGGTAGGTGATGGTCGCTTATTTTTTGTTTATGTTTATATGTTTGTCTGCTACTTCTCTGGTATTGCATGCATGATATATGATTAGGGAAAGAGGAAAAGCCATGATTTGAAATGTTGAATGTTATTCATCGTATGCAGTGAATGTGTTTACCTGATGTACAAGCTTGATTATATTAATTGTGATTGTGAAGTATAGTTGATGAGTGGATCGGGTACTACGCTGGTATATCTTTCTGACTGGATCAAATGCAACACTAGTACAGATTTTTGAGTGGATTGGGTACCATGCCAATACATACTTACTATTGGATCGGGTACCACGTCAATAAATATGAACTAGTGAATCAGGTACCATGCTTGTACACTAACAGTTTGTGTGTGGGTTCCATGAGAGAACAAGAATTACTTGTTGTGTTGTGACTGTATATTTTTAGTGTGTATAACTGCACAGGGTGGGGAGTCGGAGTGGGAGTCCAGGCTATATTGTATTTTTGTTGTAATTGTATGTTATCTATTTTACAAAGTTGTGGTTACATGTTCATATCGAATAAATATTTAACTAGCCAATGATCCTACCAGTTCATTGTTATTGTGTATTGATATTTCACTTTCTGTTCTTTATTTGTCGATGGAGACGTACCATCATGTCTAGTTCAACCTCAAGCTCTCTCTTATATAAAAAGAGAAAATATTTAGTTATAATATTATAAGATTAAGAGTAAAATATATTGAAAATATCCCAGTTATGTAAGTTTCTTAAATGAATAATTATCAAATGTTTATTGAAACACATCTTAACTATTAGTTGATTAATTTTACTATTTGAAATATTATTATCATTCGAGTAGAAAAAGTGGATAAGTTAAAATAAATATAATTTAAATATATTTTTAATTCTTTTCTTAATATTTAACATGAAAAATTTAAGATCATAAAAATTTAAAAGCTATAGATATTCTCATTTTTATTTAAAAAACTACATTTTTTTTCTTTTTATGGTTTAGCTTTAAATATATTCATATCCCTTGTTCGTATTCCATTGGGATTTTCATTATGCACTTGTCTTTACTTTGATGTTCTGTAATTTAAATCTTTCAAACTCACTTAATATTTACTTTTTCGGATGACCTTTGTCAGAAAGTCATGTCGTCCAACATGCTAATAACATTTGTTAATTTTATCTTGTCGCTTGTTGCATCATTATTTAATGCTTCACTCGTTATTTCAACTATACTTAAAAAAATATACTAAATATTATTGTTTGATTAACTAAATTTGCATGAATATCCTAATAAATAGTTAACCTATAAAATGATACATATACAACAATAGCAATAATGTCATACCAAGTAAAATTTTAATAAGTGAGATGATAGGATGATAGGATGATAGAGTATACACAGACCTTACCACTACCTTGAAAAGTTAGAGATACTATTTCCAAACTTTCCTCTGCTCAAGTACATCAAACTCATGTAAAGGAAGAAAAAATAATAAAGAAATCATAGACATTAATAAGAAAAACAGTGTAAAGTCTATAATAAAGAAACAAACAATAACAACAACAAAATAGTGTGGTTATCAAAATACAATACACAACATAAGGCAAGATCTACAAGGATACGACTAGTACTACAACATGAACTAACAACTTTAAACCTAAGCACGGCAAGACAACACTTCACCCCTTCTAACCTTCTACCCCAATACGCGACATCCACTCTTTCCTATCTAAAGTCATGTCCTCCATAAAATAAACTTCACCATGTATTATCTAATCAGCTCTCCCCAATACTACTTCGGTCAAACTCTACTCCTTCGGTGCATATTCTTTGCACATGTCCGAACAATCTCAATATCATTTTGCTCATATTTTTCCACCACATAGGTAACTCCTATAATCTCCAAAATAACCTCATTCTTAATGATTTTGCAGCTAGTATACCCGCACATCCAACTCAAAATTCTCATCTCCACAACATGACATTGCTGAACATATGGGTTCTTGATTGGCCAGCATTGTTCAATTCATCAATTAAACATACTAGACGCAAATAACACTTCTCCCGCATACCGAAAGAAAAGGGTAATGACTATACACATCTTACCACATTTACTATGGGACGCCATCCTAATTAGAAGTCATTTTTTCCACTTCTATTAGACAAGAGTTGGCTTAAAATATTTTTTATTAAGTTTTAGATAGGAACAACATTGCATTCTTAAGTAGATTGCATAATATGTACGCTACTTGCGATGATGAATGCTTAATTTTTTTTCTTCTTCTTATTAGTTATAGTATATTAAATTTATGTTTCTTAATTTAAGTGGATTTAGTCAAGTACAATTCACGTAAAATAAAACTAGTATAACCTAGAGTAATATTCGATAAGTTTGTTCTTTTCTACTTAAAAGACAAAACCATTTTGTAGGCCTATTTTGAGATGATATTTGGGAAGGTTGCATCAAATTTGGACGGGTTATAATGAGTTATGATAAAAATCGGGTCAACATCCAAACCCGCTCAAATTTTCTTCGGTGAAAACAGGTTTGGTCAAAATGGGTTAGATAGTAAGTTATATAACATGTCAAGATTCAATAGAACCCAATTTTTTCTCAGCTTAATTATTTTACTTGGTCTTTTTAAATAATTTAGTACCTAATAGAATTATAATTTTTATTTATTATAGCTATATTTAATATACCAAATTGAAAAAAAAATCAAGATTTCTCATGAGCCAATAACTTTTAATGGATTGAAATGGGTTTGATAAAATGGGTTGAACTCATGAATGGGTGGGTCAATAACCTGCCTAAACTGAAAAGGATTTGGCGGGTTGGGTTTTATTTTTCCACCCCTATGCCTATCAACTTATTAATAGCGACATTGGGAGCACACCAACAACGACTCAAAATGTTCATTTGTAGCGTTCTCGCAGAATTCAGAGCTGTTTTATCATAATAAGTACTCAGACATGAATTATATGATCATTATGAAAATCGTGCAAAATGTTACTCAAATTTTAAACTATAAATATATCACTTCCTTTTTACTTATACTTAATCAGATTTTTATTACAACTTCTTTAATATACTAAAATTTATAACTTAAGCATTAAAGTTGCTTACCGTTAACATTACCTGATAACTTCACCTAAGATAGCTCCATAAAAAAATTCTTGTCTTGACTTTATTGCTTTATAATAAATCGTTGCATATTTTATTTACTAGAAAACTTTATACTTCTTTAGTTTAAAAAAGAATTACCTAGTTTAATTTGATACTGTGTTTAAAAAAAAATAAAGAAGACTTTTTAATTGTGTGGTCTTCAATTAATTAAAGATATGTCATATATATAAAAATGTCCTTTAATCATGTGGCCTTAAATAAGCCACCTATAAAACGAAGATTAAAGTGTTGCCAAAAGGAAAAAAAAGGTCATTTTTACGTGAATAAAAAATAGTAATTCACTTTTTTTAAGACGGAGAGAGTAATAACAAAACCATGATATATTTTCTTTCCAATCCGCTTTCCAAATAAGACCATATCTTTTTTAAAATATATATGTATGTACAAATGATGTATAAAAGAGTATTTAAGGGTATAGTATTGTTATTTTATATTTTTATCCCGGAATTAGTATGCCACCCCCAAGTAGGGATAACTTATCACAATCATGATCATTAATTGAGGGGCAACTTATCCCACACATTATAACCAAATAAAGAATTGAGGGGTACTAAAAAATTATCCAAGAATTACTTTTTCGTTATCAATCAAATCAAACAACCTTTGAATAACTTAATTCAAACAAGTTCTTAACATAGATGCAAAAAAAACTAGTGGTAAATAAATGTCAAACAAATTATTAAATATTCCTTGCGAGTTAAAGGTAAGAGTTAATATGCAATTATCCATATTAATAACTATTATAAATAACTCACACGAGCCAGATCATCTGTTTCCGTTTCTTCTGGTCCTCATCGCCACTATAACTTTTTTCTTCATCAGTTACTCAGCTATTAGTTTTGCATCCACATTCACTTAAGATTAAACAAAGAAAAAAACACTCATAAGCTAACCTACATCAATACAAGTAAATGTAGTATAAAGAGATCATAAAAATATAACAATAATAACTTTAGCGTGCCACCACTCTGTAACTTCCTCCTCTGTAAATTTCCCATCAACTAATCATTATGGGTCAATGTAAAATTCAGAAAAACAAAACGTGCTCAAAACATATAATATAGATAATTTACACTTATACAAGTGAATGTAGCACTAAATTGATCAAAATTTTTTTTTTTTTTAATCCACAATTCACTAAAATTGTAATAAATATAAGTTTTAAGTAATAATTCATAAAGATAAGATTCTTTGTCATATTAAAATAAGACAATGAACATATATCGATGCGTAAATCATCATCGTTCTTCCCCATTTTTAGACTAATATTGTTTCTCTTATCTTCTCTTTTTTCCTTTTAACTCTTCCTAATTACTGAAAACTAAATGGGGTATTGCATTAATTTAACAACATTGAAACTTTTGAATTAAAAGATACTTCCAAGACATGCAAAATCTTCGATCATCAGTGCAAGAAATTTTCACATGTCCTCTGGTGCTGGTGGATAATTTAGGTCGATATCAATGTGCCTTCGCTTCACACTACCCATAAAATCAATCACAGAAGAAGCACCGGTGATGGGAACAATTGCACCACCACCACCATCTCCTTGAATGAACACCGCCTTCTCCTTACAACACCATTGATTCAACGGCAGAAAACCTGAAGCAATCGGAGAAAGAAAAAATTTAGGATTTTGAAACATATGGTTACCTATGCCATTGGTGGAGAGACCAACTGAGGAGGATGAGTAGCTCCTTCCGAAGCTTAGATCCAATGGCAACGGTGATTCAATTGCCAAAATTGCATTCGCTGACTGAACAGAACTATTCTGCCTTAGAGTTAAATTAACCGGCGGTGCCGAAAAAGGAAAATCCGTCTTTGCTTTAATCCCGCGAAAATTAATAGCAGTTGCATCATACGCTTTCGCTTCTTCCACTCTCGTATCAAACGTACCTAGCCAAACACGAATTTTTCTCCATGAATCTTTTATTTGTGTGGAGTATCTCCACGAATCCCTCTTTTGAACTCCTCGATAATGCAACTTCTTTTCAACACCTCCATTCCCTTTCACCGCCATCTTGGTTGTCTTCGCCACTGCCACACATTTTGCCTTCGGGGCCATTTTTTTGTTACTATGTATAGAAATATAATATAAGAATATTAGAAAAAATATATTAAGTTGAGAGAAAATGAAGGAAGAAACCAAAAAAAATTAATGTAGTGTTTGACTAGGCTCATATAGTTATGGGGGCCACATGTCGCGTGGTATTTCTTTTTTAACAATCTTTTGTGTGAGTGATATTAGTATCACAAATATTTATAAATGATATTGTTGGTCCTTAGTATTTTATTTTAAACACTTTTTTTAAAACGGAGGTACCAAGACCATAATTTTTTTAAATTTATCCGCACATAAGGAGGGATAAATTATCCCAGCCATGATCATTAATTTAGGGATAACTTATCCCACACTTCGTAACCACACAAACAATTTAGAGGTACTAAAAAATTATCCCAGAATTACTTTTTCGTTATCCAACAAACCAAAAAACCTTTTACTAACAAAATTCAAACAAGTTCATAACTTAGATGTAAAACAAACTAGGTGGATTAAATCAGTGTAGGGATAGTCGATGTGGCAACAAGGTCCATAATGGTAAAAAATGTTATTATTTCTCTTTGCAAGTCAAACATAATAGTAAATATGAAATTATCCTTGATAATTACTATATCATTAACCCACACAGGGAAAATTATCTATTTCTTTTTCTTTCTTGTCCGTATCCCCACTACCACTTTTTTGTACATCAGTTACTTAGATTATAGTTATGCATTCATATTCACTTAAGATTCAGAAAAGAAAAATCACACACTCGTAAGCTAACCTATTTTAATACAAGTAAATGTAGTATAAATATTTCATTAAAATATAACAATAATAACTGTAACCTTCCACCGCAACTGTAACTTCCTCGTCTTTCAACTCCCCATCAACAATTTATTATGAGTTCATATGAAATTTGGAAATAATGTGCTCAAAAAACAAAACATAGATAATATACACTTATACAAGTGAATGTAGCACTAAATATATCAAAATATTTAAGTTTTTTTAATCAAAAGATCACTAAAATTGTAATAAATATTAGTTTGAAGTCATAATTCATAATATAATATTTTTTAAAGCATTTAAATAAGACGGTGAACATATATCCATGAGTAAATCTTCATCGTTCTTCCCCATTATTAGACTACTATTGTTCTATTATCTTCCTTTTTTTCTTTAAACTCTATCCTAATTATTGAAAATAAAAAGGGGTATTACATTAGTTATTTAACATTTAAACTTTATAATTAAAGGACATTTCCAAGAACATGCAAAAAATTTGATCATCAATGTAAGCAAGAACACGTCAAGGCATGACAAAAAGGGAAAGCTCAAGTTCTTTAGACCATTCATGCTTGTTTCAACGAAAGTGATGGTCGTTTGTTTTTTGTTTATCTTATATGTCTTTTAAGCTACTTTGATAGTATTTCATGCATGATATATGATTAGGGAAAGAGTAAAAGGCATGATTTGAAATGATGAATGTTTTTCATCGTATGCATTGAATATGTTTACTTGGTTTACAAATGTGATTCTATTAACTGTGATTGTGAAGTTTGTTTGATAAGTTGATCGGGTACCACGCGGGTATATATTTATGAGTGTATCAAATACCACACTAGTACATATTTTTTAGTGGATTGGGTAAAATTTCTTACATTCTAACTAGTTGATCGGGTACCACGTCGGTACATATTAACTAGTGAATAGGGTACCATAGAGTTACACTTACAGTTTGTGTGTGGGTTGATAACACTTAGAATACTCTTCAAAACCAATTAAAAGAGTAAGCGGTCGTCGTCAATAAAAATATCCAACTAAGAGTCGGGCTCGAATCCCATAGAGAATGGTATATCGCGGAAAATTCTATCAAGAAATTTGGATTTTAAAGTCATTAATTTGTAATAGTAAAAGCAATTGGGTGGATGATTCAACCAAATTTACAAAAAGCATTTTGTAATCAATAGTCAAAATTAAAGAAGAATTTTGGAAAATCAAAGAAGTAACAAGTAATCTAGGGGTGCGGGATTTGGAATCGACATAACATAGGGGTACTTATGTTGCTCTATAGTGATGCACATTAATGCATAGGCTGGGTTAACATCAATGACACTAATCTTCTTTTGATCTCATAGAATTAGTTCACGGAATCGCCTTACGGTTTCATTTATGTCAAATAACAAACAACTACCATACTCTATTCTCCCTTTCGATCTAGAAATAGTGCAAATAAATCTAACCCATAACCTCTATTTTCAACCAACTTACATACATAAAACCTAAATAGCTAGTATTGAACTAATTACTTACTCCAATCAATCTCTTTCGAACATCAATATGAGATTGGAAGTAGGAATTAAGTTTGCAACCTTAACACATAAATTAACCAATGCTAATTATCCCAAATACATGTATGAATGTCAACAAAATAGAGCATAACACAATACCCACTACATTACATCAACATCCAACCCCATAAATGAACCCCTAGATCTTGGGGTTTAGCCACCCATCATAAAGTGTAAAACAATTATGCCTTGCATGAAATTAATCAATTATAAGCTAACCCACTTTGGATTAGCACTTCAAATTGTTAGTTTCAAGAGCAAAAGTTCAAAAAACCCAAAAATTAAATGTGTTCTTCACAAAGTAAATTGTTTCTCTCTCTAAGAAATGATTTAGAATTCTCTAACTATTTTTTAGGACTTATAACCACATAACTCTCCTTTGGGATGTTTAATATTTCTCCAAACATTGGCCTAAAAATCCACGTTGGTCCAACTAGGCAACATTAGTAGGGTTCAGCAATCATATTGGGCGAATCACCAACTGCTCTCCAGCTCGACTTTCTCTTGCTCTAGGATTCATGTGTTTGAACATAGGTTTGTGAGCTCGATCACGTATGCCTTTTACATTCACCGTATTGCTGAGTACCACCTTTTTCGCCTTTGAAGCCTTCATTCTTTCTTCATATAATGTGACTTTGAGCGATGGTCACCATGTTCGCCTTTGACATTCGGTGAGTTGTTGTTTCCTTTTTGGTTTGCCAACCTGCCTTAAGTAATTCAAGTGTTGTGCACTGTATATTCCGGTGAGGTCATACACATGAGATGATCCTCCTTTCTTGTTAGGCAATCAACAGTGTGCAGCTTACACTTTTGCCTTCATAGATGCAAATAATCAATATATCATTAGAATAGGACATAATAAGTCATTCAAGACACTAATTGTTGAAATAAATTGACCTCAAATGAGTGTAAATGCACCACTTTTCAAGACCCCCAACTTAAACTTTTATTTTTCCTCAAGTAAATAAAAAACACAATCAACTCAACATGGGTGTCTACAATAGTACTAAATCAGAGCTAACATACAAGTGTCATTACAAGACTACTCTCAATAACATGGTACACTCAATCATAATCGAGAAGCTTCAAATGATGACTAGCCAGTCTCAACACAAACTCAAGCTCACTGTAGCTTCTTTTCTAATGCAAGACCATGTTTAGAAAAATTCATGCAATTTCCCTCACATCAAGAACGATTTGATTCTGTCACAAAGAAAATTAACAAAAATGTGAGGAGTCAATGTCACTCTCTTTCTTTCCAAAGAGAAATACATGCAAGTTGCATCCCATAGGCTTGCCCATATTTTCCAATCATCATACAACCTAGGTCATGCAATATCTCAAGGGTCTTTTAGGCTTGTAATGGGACTGAGGGTCAAGGTATGGTAATTTTGGCTTAGTGACTTCACCTTTCAAAACTTTTTTGCAATCATATTCACCTCTACTCAAGTTATTCCTATTTCATTTCCTTTGAGAACTCAAGATTTGCTTCGTCAATAACTTTATTTTGAATCCCCTTTTTATTTCACCAAATTCTCTTTTTAATTTCAATATTTTCAATTGTTGTTCATCACATAATTTTTTGATAAGGAAGGGTTCCTTCTTTTTTGTAACAAATTTCAAAGTTGAGAGTCTCATTTCATCTTCATTTTTCTTTTACCGAGCTTTCAGTGCTCCTTTATTTCCACACCCCATAATTAGGCTTTTGACCTAAGTTTGATATTCAAACATACCAATGCTTCAAAAATGATTTTGGGTGAGAAGGTAGGGACAATTCAACTCAAAAGGTTTCAATATTGTTGTTGTCATGCCCTGAGGCTACCCCCTTGACGTAACACGGGACCTAGGATCACGAGTGACCCTAAGCTGACCATGTTTCTGGCATATATCAAGCATACTACGAATATTTGAATAAGACTTGAACTATGCAAAAGCTAAAATAATGGATAACTAAAAAGAGGAAAGAACCCAACCGGTCTGAATATATAAAACATACTAAGAGTTTAGTGATAACTGAAACAATCACTTAACAACTCAAACTGAATCTACTACAATGTATGAAAAACCCCTAAATGAGTTGAGTTGTTGGGACATTCCCCCATCTAACTCTAATAAAACTGAATATAAAGACTAAAAATGGAAAGCATGTCTATTGTTCTCAGAATATGAGGACTCACCACTGAAGCTACTGAATGCGGACCGAGAATCGATCTAAGTGTGATCTGGATACTGAGTACCTAAACCTATATCATTAAAGGATGTAGCACATAGTATGTGTCACTACTTGGAATGTACTGAGAATGTAGGATATAGATAATAGTTGAATAAAATATATAAGCTGAACAATGCATGGCTGAGCAATGATGTAATCTGAACAGAATATAAATACTGAAAAATAACTGAAAAGCTGAGCTAAATGCAATGACCAAGTACTAATCATGAAGATGACATGCTGAACTATATATTAATATAAATGTTGAAAATCAGGTCATGCACTAAGAATCTGGCTGTGGGAGCTACTATTAACCGACATAAACCACGTGAGCTAAACGTGAAGTCCGATGTATAAGACCTATCGAGAGGACCCAATATACCTTGCCAGGGGTATAAAGGCATAACTGGCGTGATCGCTAAATCTGATTCCTACATAGGGGACTTATAAATCTAGGGGGCACATAGCCGATAGTAACACCTGGACCCTCAGTCTCCAATTACTAGACAACATACAGATTGGGCATGATCATTCAAAGAACACAGACAGCCTCTCTAAACATAGCTGATAGTAACATATGGACCCTCGGTCTCCACTTACTAGACAACATACAGATTGGGCATGATCATTCAAAATTCCAGTAAACGAGATATAAGCAAGGAACCACAACACAATAAATGCTCATATACTGAGATGCATAATCAATAATCATTTTAGGAGAAATATACAATTCCCAATATCAATGACATGTAGATATGAATGTAGCAATAAAAAATGGTCCTCTTATGGAACCCACACCCAAAATGTTAGTGTATCGGAATGTGACACCCGATCCAATATATGTGTCGAAACGTGACACCCGATCCAATATATGTATCGGAATGTGACACCCGATCCAATATATGTATCGGAATGTGACACCCGGTCCAGTTAGCACAACCAAAGTCACAACCACACCCATAATAAATAGTTCACACAGTCACATAGTCAAGTAACAGATTTATGGCATGTAATTGTCCATACTTAGTCATTTCTTTTGGTTGGATTCATGTTTCTCTAATCACATACATGCATGCATACAATTGAGAAATTAACAAGCATATATAACACAAACGGGAAGTTGAACCATCACCTACCCCTAGTTCACAAGACGACGCTTCCCCCTCTACGGTACACATCATATTTAACAAATAGGATTACATGTACAACCGTCCCTTTTTCCTTGCCCGACGACCTAAACATGAATTCTACCGTCAATTAGTAATATATTACACAGTGATCATGAATTTACTACTACTCAAGTAAGTGCATGAATTTACTACTAGTCAAGTAAGTAAACCTAGCCTACATGGGCACCAACAACTACAGAGGTATTGTAGCTCCAATCCTGGCTTCTAAACAACGAGACAGTGGATTTTGGCTGGGAATTAGTGAGTTGTTGTCAACCTTGCCCTAGAAATCTATTTGTCCTTCCTTCCTAAGCCTAGAAAGCCTTTTGAGGGTTTCTGGGTGACTCTCCCCTCTCTTTGGAACTTAGGGTAAAATGAGGAAATAAGACTTCGCGTCATTAAGTTCTTCCTTCCGACCATCCCACTCTTGCGCTCTCATCCCGCTGGGACGTCACCACCGCAGTGGCATCATCTTGCTCTGGCTGGACAGTGGGGTCCAGCTACTCATGACATTTTTCCCTTCATATGTAATGATGGTTTGGGTCGTTACACAACAACCTTAACCTCTAGCACCACATTTGATGACTCAACAATACTATTTTAACTTGCAGGTCAATTCACCAGCGGCACCAGAATTAGAAAATTTTATTTTCACCCTCAAAACATAATTGCGGTTAAATCATACACTTCCACCGCGTCCACCACGATATCAAACATACCTATCCAAACACCAATTCTTTTCCACGAATCCCTTATTTTCATGCAGTATCTCCCCTAACGCCTTTTCCAAAACTTATTGATAACACCCTTCTTTTCCAAAACCTCCATTCACTTTCAGTGTCATCTTCGATGTTTTAACCGTCATACATTTTTCTTTCGGGGTCATTTATTGTTTCTACATATAAAAATATAATAAAAATATATTTGAACATGTTATTTAGTTGAGAAAAAATGTAGGGGAAGAGATGTTTTTATAGCAAAGAGTTATGTGATGCAAATGTAACACCTCAGATTAGGAAAAGAAAAAATAATATTTTTTGACTGTAGTCTGGTTCTACATGTCCCATCTTCGAACCGTAGAAAATTATAATGGCAGTAGATGACATCCTTAGAAAGGGAGAAAATAAATTTCTAAAATCAATTCCAATACTTATTTTATGGTTCACCAGTAAGGTCCGTCGACTTATCTTCAAGTCAATTATAGGTCTTGTGGGTAGCTCCCAGACATAGTGAAATTTTAAGGCCGAAGGTTGGTTTTTAAGGTTGGTGTCTATGTTCCGTAGATAGACCTTTGAGCCCAAGACTGTGTCTGATAAAAGATGGTAAAAATTTAGGGTCTCTTTTCATTTCTACAGTTGACCAGGACAATCAGTAAAATACCAACATACTATAGGTCCTTACAATAGCAAGGCTTTGGAAGTTATAATTCAAGGGCTTTTGGGTCTTTTCCGAACAATTTTAAGCCTAAACTAAGTCATTTTTGTCCTAAAATGAAGACCTTTAAATACCTTTTCAGTCCAAAAACAATCCCTTTACAATAATTCACCTAAATCCCTAATTTCGCTCCAAGTTCACCCCTTTTAAATTCCCTCAAACTCAAAGAAGAACAATCTAGGGTTTCAAGCACCAAGATCTCAATATCACCATTACAATTGGGGTTTTAACTCCAAGGTAGGTTAGTATTCACCTATGAAGTACGTTCCTCCATACTGTTCCTAAAGTCTCTAATTTTGTAAAGATAGATTCTCAATTCAAGTTAGGGTTTTATGCAATCTTCATGGGTTCTTTTTAATTATGATCCAGTTGATTGTTTTTTTATCTATTTATTTAAGTTATGACATGATTTTGACTTGAATACATAAGAACCCATGTATGATCCATAAATTTTACGCTATGAACACATGATTAGGATTATGAACTATGAAAGATGAATATATAAAGATATGCATGTTCTTATATAAAATTGATGTTGATGATTTGAGGATTCATTGAGGGTAAATTATCAGTGTGTTATTGATTATGAAATATTTTGTCACACAAGGATTTATAAGGTTCAAAAGTGTCTCACCTAAATTGAATCAAGATTAAGGACTTAATATTCTAATTCTAGCTTGGATTGGTTTCTTAATTGTACTTTTCCGTGGATAGTAAGATGAATATGAGTAATGAAAATTTTGTGGGATTTATATACAGCACCGATAGGATGCTGAGATGGAAGCTCTGCCACTAGTAGAGGTTGGGTTTCTACTAGCAATCTCCTTATCCAATAACTATGTGCCCCAATAGGATTGCGTCAGATAGAGATTAACTAGTGGATTCACTTTAGCTAAAATGTATGGTACTTACGTTGGCAAGTAAGTATATCTCTTTTTGGTGTGGGTTATACACTGGAATCCATTTTATAGCTTATATAGTCTATGTCGGTAATATGGTACACTTCCCACAATAATGAACTAGCGTTACTTTTGAAAGTAACTCACAAGTATTTTAAAGATGTTTAACTTGCATTGACTATTATTATGACTTATGTTTTCTAACCATTTTATCTTATGATTTACCTTGATCATTGCATATCACATAAAGTCTTTTCATTTCGTCATACTTATTACATTTCATGTACTAATACATAATTTTTCCTACATTGTTTTACTAATATAGGGTCCAACATTTCTACCTCTCACACTCGTGGCTAGTTGAACTTTTTGCACTCAAGGATTGGTGAGTTCTCATGTTCTTATGATTGAGACACCCTTATTGCTTTCTTTACATTAGTTTTCAGAATTTGTATGTTATGTCTGGGTTACGTCCTAATCACTTTTCTCATGATGTAATATATGGCTTTTGAGATTGATTTTAGACTTCCACTTTGTCAAAACTCTTTTATGATATTAAACTATTTCTTTTAGAATCTTTTTTCCTATTATCTTGTATGATGTATGACAAGTGGCTTTCTAGGGCCTCTTGGGGTTCTATACGTCATGTTACACTTAGGGTATACTTTGGGTCGTGACATACTTGGTATTCCTATAACACGATTTAGGGAGGTTCTAGGATGTCGCATTAGCAAGGTCGAATAGAGTATTGTTAATAAGTGTGAAGCGCGCCACATTTATGAATAAAAAGCTATAAGATGTTTAGGAAACTCCACTTCTTTCATCAATCAAAAGTCATGTAATAGTATGTCTCTCTCCTAATCCTTATCCGATCCTTTTCAGGATATGGCCCCTCGAAGAGCATACGTTAGAAAGAATGCTTTTGAGAATATGCATCGATAAGCTCCTCAAGTTCAGGCTGACTCTTTGGCCGAACAAGTGACTAATGGAGAGTTTTAGGCTTCTTTTGAAGTGTTGGCTCAAGCCATGATGGCCCAAGCCAATAGGGAGGTTTTTATCCCCGTGAACCAAAATATGGATACAACGACAACTAGAGTGAGGGACTTCACTAGAAATCCCCCGGAGTTTCATGGTTCCAAATTAAAATTGAGGAAGATCCTCAAGAGTTCATTGGTGAGGTATATAAGGCTTTGATAATCATGGGAGTGACACTGATGGAATAGGCAGAATTGACCGCTTAACAACTTAAGGGTGTTGCTAAAGTTTTGTTCACTAATGGAAGGAAGTGAGGGTGGTGGATGTGGGTCCTATTGATTGAGAGAAGTTTAAGGTTTCTTACCTTGATAGGTTTTTTCCCCTTGAGATGAGGTAGGAAAAGTTACTTGAATTCATTAACCTTAGACAAGGAAATATAAGTGTGAAGGAGTATGGCTTGAAGTTCACACAATTGTATAGATATGCTCCTACTATTATTGCTGATTCTTTGGCAAAGATGAGAAAGTTTGTTTCGGTAGTGTCCGAAATGGTAGTTATGGAATGTCATACTGCCATGCTCATAGAAAAAATGGACATTTCTCATCTAATGATTCATGCTCAACAAATTGAATATGAGAAGCTTAAGGTAAGGTCTAGGGAGGCAATGAGAGCAAAGAGCGGTGATAGTGACTTTTCACATTCATGGCTCAATGGACATGGTTGTTCTAGGTTCTGACAAAGGTTTTCTTGTCAAAGTTCCTCCAATGTTCCGGCTCGTAAGTTAAAAAAAGATAGGATGTCTAACCCTAAGCCTTAAGGAGTAATTTAGGGTGGATCTTTGTTGTTTATTTAATTTGTGTTAGGTGTGGAAGGAAGCATGATAGTAAATGGTTAGGCGGTATGAATGATTTATTCGGTTGTGGTATGAGTGGTCATAAAATAAGGATTTATTCATTACTTACAGCTAAGGGAAGAAAAAGTAGGCATGCTCAACCTAGTGGTTCAGGTTCAAAAGCACCAAAGAAAAAAGAATTTTATGTACCTCAAACTCATCATGAGCAAGATGGTTCTTCCAATGTTGTTATCGGTATGTTGAATGACTTTCATCATGATTTCTATGCCTTGCTTGATCCTAGTTCTACCTTGTCTTTTGTGACGCTATATGTTTCTATGAGACTTGATTTCTCTCTGAATGTGTTGTTACATATTTTTTTCTATCTCTAATCATATTGGTGAATCTAGTGTTGCTAAGAGAGTGAATAGAAATTGTCCCATCTCTTTGTCCCATTGAGTGACTCATGTTGACCTTGTAGAGCTTGATATGCTAGATTTGGATGTCATTATTGGTATGAGTAGGCTCTATTCTTGTTAAGCTTTTGTTGATTGTAGAACCTAAATGGTGAAGTTTCAATTTTCCAATGAGCCCATCCTAGAGTTAAAAAGGGGAAAGTTTATGCCTAAGGGTCAGTTTAATTCTTGTCTTAAATCTAAAAAAATGATTTCTAATGGTTGCATATGTCAACTTTTTTGGGTTAGATATAAAGATTCTTAAACCCCTAATTTTGAGTCGGTACCCATTGTAAATGAGTTTCTAGAAGTGTTTCCTGATGATTTACCTGATATTCTTCCCGAAAGGGAAATAGACTTTGATATCGACCTTCTCCAAGATACACAACCTATATCTATTCCTACTTACCGTATGGCTCTAGCAGAACGTAAGGATTCGAAAAAGCAATTGAAAGATTTTTTGGATACGAGTTTCATATCTCCTCCATGGGGTGCTCCAATTTTGTTTGTTCATAAGAAAGATGGTTCACTTTGCATGTGTATTGACTATTAGAAATTGAACAAGGTTACCATTAAGAATAAGTTTCCTCTTCCAAAAATAGATGATTTGATTGATCAACACCAAGGAACGAGTTACTTCTATAAGATCGACCTTCGGTCGGGTTATCACCAATTGAGGGTGAAGGAAGATGACATTCTGAAGACAAATTTTCCAACTTGGTATAATCATTATGAGATTTTGGTAATGTCATTTTGTTTGATGAATTATCTAGTTGAATTTATGGATTTGATGAATAGAGTGTTATTGAAATACCTTGATATGTTTGTGATTGTGTTCATTGATGATATTTTGATTTACTCACGTAGTGAGGAAAAGCATGCCGGTCATTTGAGGTTTGTGTTGCAAGTCCTCACGGACCAACAACTATTTGCAAAGTTTAGTAAATGTGAGTTTGGTTAAGGTCCATGGATTTTCTGGTTTACATTATTTCTGGTAAGGGTATTCACGTAGATCCTAAGAAGAAAATTTTGGTTAATATTTGGCTTAGACCTCTATTGTCTTTTGATATTTGAGGTTTCTTGGGTTTTGCTAGTTCTTATAGAAGGTTCCTGGAAGGGTTTTCTACGATTTTCTCGCCATTAACGGCATTGACCCAAAATAAAGTTAAGGTCTTATTGTCCGAAGCATGTGAAAAGAGTTTTCAAGAATTGAAAGATAGACTTACCTCCGCTTCGGTATTGGCTTTACCAGTAGGATCCGATGGGTTTGTTGTTTATTTTCATGTTTCAAGGATAGGATTAGGGTGTGCTCTTAGGAAAAATAGAAAGGCTAGTGCATATGCTTCGAGGCAGCTGAAGAATCATGAAAAGAACTATCCTAAAAATGATTTAGAACAAGCGGTGGTTATTTTTTCCTTAAAATTTTTGAGGCAATACTTATATGGTGTCCATGTTTATGTATTTACCGACCACAAGTGTTTGCAATATGGGTTGAAGCAAAAGGATTTAAATCTTAGCAAAAAGCGGTGACTTGATTTAGTAAAGTATTACGACATAAGTGTTCTCTATCGCCCTAATAAATTGAATGTGGTGGTGGGTAATCTTAGTCAACTATCAATGGGTAGTGTTGCTCATGTTGAGGAAGATAATAAGGAGTTGGTTTGTCATGTTCATTTATTGGTCTGATTGGGTGTTAGGTTGGTTGATGCTAATGAAGGTGGTGTTATTGTTTAAAATGGTTTAAAATCATCCTTTGTTTCAGATTTGAAAGCCAAGCCAAGTCTTGATCCGATTTATGTTGAGTTAAAAGAAGTGGTACTTAAAAAGTCTGTTGAGGCTTACTACAAATGAGGAGATGGGGTGCTTCAGTATCAAGGTTAGTTGTGTGTTCCCAATGTTGATGACTTGAGAGAGAAAATGTTATCACAAGCCCATAGTTCCCGATATTCCATTCACCCTATAGCCACAAAGATATATTGTTACTTGCGGGAGGTCTATTGGTAGAATGGGATGAATAATGATATTAAAGAATTTGTGGCTAACTATATCTTAATTGTCAACAAGTGAAAGTTGAGCATCTATATCAGGGAGGTTTGTCCCAAAATATTAGTATTCCTACTTAGAAGTGAGAATATTTGAATATGAACTTTCTTGTTGGTTTACCCTACACTCGGCGGGAACACGACTGGATTTTGGTTATTGTATATTACAAAATAATGTCGGCTCATTTCATTCAGGTCAAGGTTACTTATGCGGCGGAAGAGTATGCTAAGTTGTATCTAAGGGAGATGGCTAGGTTGCATGGAGTTCCCCTATCTATTATCTTTGATCTTGGTACCCAATATACTTTTCAATTTCAGAAATCCTTCCAAAGAGGGCTTGGTACTCATTTCAAACTTAGTACCACCTTTAGTCCTCAAACCGATTGTCATGTGGAGTGTACTATCAGAAATTCGAAGATATGCTGAGATCTTGTGTGATTCACTTCAAGGGTAATTGGGATGATCATTTGCCTTTGATCTAGTTTGCGTATAATAATAGCTATTATTCAAGAATCAGTTGGTGAGGTTGCCTTGAATGCTCCCAAGTTGGTACATGAGGCTATGGGGAATGTTCGGATTATTAGGGAAAGGTTGAAAATAGCTCAAAGTCGATAAAAGTCCTATGCCGATGTTAGGAGAAGAGATCTAGAGTTTGATACTGATGATTGGGTTTACTTTAAAATTTTACATATGAAGGGTGGAATGAGGTTTTGGAATAAAGGGAAGGTTAGTGCCCTTTATGTGGGCCCATATTATATCTTGAAGCGTATTGGTAAGTTTTCCTATGAGCTTTATTTGCCTAATGATTAAGCGTCGGTACATCCAATTTTTCATGTCTCCTTGTTGAAGAAGTGTTTTGGTGATCCACGTCTTTTCTACCATTGGAATTGGTATAAAGGATAGTCTCAATTTTTCCTCATTTTCTATTTTGCTTCTCTCTCTTCTCCTCTCTTCTTCTCTCTAAAGTGTCACCACCACTATTGTCCACCCCCAACCTCCATTGGAGTTTCCACCGCCACTGCCACTGTTGGAGTTGCAACTTCTGTCGTTGCTTCCCCCACCAGTCCTTCACAATAACCAAACCCATAAAATCTAATTAAGGTTCGGGTTCATGTTTTTTTTCTTTTGAGTTTGATTAAAATTTGATTTGTTAGATAGTTCATTGTATTTAGTTTGTTGAATTTTTGTTTTTGATTGTAGTTTAGATATTTGATTGTTAGTTAGTGAATGAATTAGAAATTTTTTATTTTAGGACTTTATTTTGTTTGAATTGAGGATTTTATTAATTAGATTGTGAATTGTGTATTTTATTTTTTGAGTTGAAGTGTTTTGAAGTTAGAAGTTAGATATTGAAGTGTTCCGAGTTGATATTGAAGTTTGTTTAATATAAGATGTTTGAAAAGTTGAACTATTGCATATACTTGAATGTCATGAATATATTGAGTTTTTTTAATCAGATGGTGAATTGTGTATTATTGAGTTGGAATTGATGAACTGATTTTCTTAGTTTAGATTAATATATTTTAGTATACTTTACTTTATTAATTATCTAACACTATTAATTTTTTTCAGAATGTGTGTACTAGGAACTAAGGTACAATATGGTCATTGTGAGCACATTTGAGAGAAGGACATCCACGAGACTGTTCAACTTTCTAAAGAAATTCTGCGATAGTGAGATCATTGTGACCACATTTAAGATGAGGGCATCCACGGGACGGTGTGTACTTGGGAACCGAGGTACAATATGGTCATGGTTTGGTTGGACTTCTCAAATCATTGAATAATTTGACCGTGAAAACTTTAAAAATTACAAAAAGAATCTTTTGCTATAGTAAACTTTTTTTGATTTTCTCAATTTATTTACTGTTTCATTTGTATTAGTAGCATCTAAATATGTTTTGTTATTGAATTTTTTTTAATTTGTTTACTGTTTTATTTGTACTGGTATGTAAAAATAATGAAATCATATCTTCAAAATAAAATATTTCAATTTTTTTTGGATCTTGTGCAATTCAAAGACAAAGACCCAAATATTGAGTAATATTATTGTAACACCCTGAAAAATTCTAAGTTAAGGTTTGAATCTCTGTTAATTTGTGTATAAGGTCATATCGGGTTATTCTTTAATTGTTTTTAGGATTTAAGGTCAATTATTTAGTGTGGGAAAGGGATTTGGATACAAATTAAAGTCAAAAGAATCCCCTAGCACAAAGTTGAGTTAAAAGTTTCCTTACTCATTAAGTTTTGACATAAGTTTCTACTTAGGTAAATTTCAAAAGATCATATCTATCATCACATAATGAATTAGGTGGCCCATGACCTATCAAATTGAAGGTCTATGAGTCCTCTTTCCAAGGCTACCAAGTTTGATTCATTTTGAGTTTCGAGTAAAATGTTATAACCGTTTTACCTGAGTCGCCACATCGGTGTTTCTTAAGTCACTTCCTACAAATTTCTTGTACGTGCCATAGAATTTTTTTACGACCCGCACTATAAACTCGTAGAAAACTTTAGAGAAGTCAAATTTTGGGGTCTCATTCCTACAGATCCATCTACAGGTCGTAGAAAATTCTATTCATCATAGTTTTGACACATAGAATGAACTTTTGAGCCTTAAAATTCAATATGAATTATATGGATAGGGTATGTGGTTACTAAAAACTTCTAGGGGACATAGTTTTGATCCACATAATGAATTTCGAGCCTTAAAATTGAGTATGAATTCCACATATGAGATTTGCGATCCGTCGAACAAACCACGAACCATAGATGGCCCGGTGGAAGGTTTTCATCAGCTTTTTAAGAAGGGTATTTCAGACTTTCCCAACTCATTCTAAGCCTAAAACCTGACTTTGTACTCTAAGTTAAGGGTTAAAACAGTGTTAGTCAATCTTTGACATTCATAAACACTCGAAGTCATTAGGGCAAGGTTCCCAAAGTAGAAAAGCTAGGGTTTTGAGCATTCTTCGAGTTTTCACCGATTTCACCAAGATATTTGTTCTTCCATGTATGTAAGGTTATCATAGTGTGATAGACAGCGTTCATCCTCAAGCTCTACATCTATATAAATTAAGTAAAAGAGTAATCTAGGGTTTTATACTGGAATTTGAGTATTCTTGAGATGAGTAGTATAGTTGAGTTCTGAGTTCTTGATATTTTAGTATTAAGTTTATTATATTGTTATTGAGATTCTTGAGTTCATTTGTTCATTTCTATATTTCACCATGTAACCTGTTTTGCATTATAATTTTTGAGAATCTTTTAAAGCAAACATTTTTGTCTTAAACTGATTTTCTTAGAAAGCAAAGAGGAGTTTTGAAAAAGAGTCTTAAACATAATTTGAGTAAGAGTATAAGGGAATTAAGTATTCCCCAATGTATCACTTTTTACATTGAGAGATGAAAATTTTTGATTTCTAAATGAGCTAATGTATCCAGAGATATTTTAGAGCAATAACTCTTTGAAGAGGATATTCTTGAGTTCATTTGTTCATTTCTATATTTCACCATGTAACCTGTTTTGCATTATAATTTTTGAGAATCTTTTAAAGCAAACATTTTTGTCTTAAACTGATTTTCTTAGAAAGCAAAGAGGAGTTTTGAAAAAGAGTCTTAAACATAATTTGAGTAAGAGTATAAGGGAATTAAGTATTCCCCAATGTATCACTTTTTACATTGAGAGATGAAAATTTTTGATTTCTAAATGAGCTAATGTATCCAGAGATATTTTAGAGCAATAACTCTTTGAAGAGGATATT
>JAJOOO010016138.1:0-17105 GCA_029582685.1 Solanum piurae
GTATTACAACAAAAATGTCACCTATAACATTATTATACTCCTTTGATTGCTTCATCACGACGGATTCAAACAAATAAATAATAATAGTCGAGCTCAAAAATTTATTTAAAAAAAAAAAAACTTGTAGCTATTTTTGTGCGCACACAAAGGATTTTGATGTTTATAATCAGTTTATGTATGCATGAAGTTGATTGCATATCTAATTGATATCTATACATTTAGTAAACGTATACTTTTATAATTAAATTGAATTATATATCAACTGTGATAAAAACAACTTTATCTTTCAGGAGTTTGTTCTAAGTAATTAGTTTATGTATATATAAAGTCGACTACATAGCTAATTAATATATACATTTTGTAGATGTATACATTTTAATTAGTTTAAGGTATATATCGATTGCGATAGAGTACTTTCATACAATACAATAGGAAATAGTTGTATATAATTAGTTTATGTATACATAGTCTACGGTATAGCTTTATAATTACGAGTTTGTTTGGCATTTGTTGGGAGGCCAAAAACATTTATTTTGAAAAAATAATAATTATTTTTTTTGAAAAATAAGGTATTTAGATAATCAATATTATTGCTTTTAAATAGAAGTTGAAGTAATTTTCCTGCGGTTAGAAAGAAGCTCAAAGTTTTCTACTTCTTAGAAAAAATAGAAACATAAAATTATTTATTTCAAGATCAAAATATCCTTGTCATATATACATACGTGTAAATTTCATATATGACATATATTATAGTACTATTTTCAAGCTATAACAGTAGATTTACACTTTCAAGCTATAACATTAAAAAATTCAGGTTATAACAAATTAACAAAAAAAGAAATGTTTTTATTAATTGGAAAAAACTTTTAAAATAAATAAAAAGATAAACGATTTTTAAAAAAAAAAAGGAATTAGAAATAATAAAGTAAAAAACTGAAATTGTGGCCTGTAATTTAATTTGAACTTATTGTAGATAATTAATGATTAGCATGAAATAAGGGATCCAAACAAATTAACAATATGATTTATCCTTAATTCACTCAAAATCAGTTAAAATAAATAAAAAATCAGATCATATCCTTTTTTTCTTCAACGTTTCTCTCTCTTAATTCTTCAGCCTAAAAAATTACCAGAATCGAGTAATTGTCATAGCCCATAAATAATCTGTTATAAGCAAGAAATTTTTAAAAGTAGATTTAAAACCCGTAATATTTACTCTTAAATGTGTATATGGGGTGATTTTTCCTTATACTTATATTATTTTTGTTGTGAATTTTTTGTATATAGTGATTTAATTTGTGGAATAATTTTTAAATTTATTTTGCTTCATATTAAATTTTAAGTACACTTAAACTATCATGTTAATTTTATATCAATATTTAATTTATTTTTATTCATTTGTATATAATATTGATTGAAATTTTAGTATTTACATTTTAATTTAATAATTATAAAAATTTAATTAAAATTTTTATAATAGATATTTAAAATAATCTTATTGATACTTATCATTTTTTTAATTTGACTCTCAAAAGTACTTTAAGGAGCTGATTTCCACATAGACATACATTACTTTAAGTTGTTTGTTTTTCAGTGTTCTTAATATTGTCTAGGTATGTAAGAAATTGAGATTGGTTCACCAATCACCAAGTGTGCATTGTGAAATTAGTGAATCTACGGTTACAGTTGTTGTAAAAGATAATAAGATTCAAATTTGATATTAGTGAAAGTGCTAGTCAAATTCTCATAGTATAATCATCTAGAGGCGACATAGCTCAAATATGAGCTCTAGATTTGAATCCTAGTCTGAAGGGTAGTATCTCTAGTTTGTACCAGTAGTACAAGGGCACTTCTCTTCTTTTTTATAGGTACACTGTTAAGTATATTTTAATTTCTACCAGTTTTTCAAAATAGATATACATATGATTTTTTCAAAAGTTAGCGGGTGCACGTGCACCCCTCTCCATAGTGTGGGTCCGCCTCTATTCACATCCCCTCTGCTTGTACAGCTGACATTGCAGCCATAGACAAGCAAGCAAAACCATTTGTTTTAGGTTTATGATTTTGACTTTCCAAGATGATGCAAATTCTAGTACGAGTAACAACTCAAAATTTCCCTTTGATTTATAAGGGCTTGTTTGATAGTGAAATTGGCCTAGTTATCAGCTTGCTGGACCTTCTGATTTGTAATTTGTTGTTCATCTTGTATTCCTAAGATACTTATAACAAAAACATTGAAGAACTTGATAAGAAACAACAAAGTATAAAGAGCATTTTCAAAACTAGAAAATTAAAACTAGTAGAAAAAATAGAATTAGAAACAGATTAGAAATAATATACGAAATATTTTTCTTAAAGAAGAAAATCGAGCCCACTGAATGCACAATGTCCCCTTAAGGAAATTATTCCCCTCAAGTACCCGAGGTTAATGGAATATATCCTTCCAGGATAGAACGATCTTTCTCACCGGTGTATCGGTACCTAAAACTACGGTGTCAGCGAACCACTCAACGGCAATAAAGTACACTTAGAATACTAGATTTAGTAGTAGTAGAAGAAGTCCAGAAAAATTATGTCTTAAAATGAGAGGAAATCTCTCAATTTATAGAAAACAAAGGGTAGTGTGAAAAGGTTCTTATTGTACCTTACCGGAAAGGTCACAAATCTTTGGACACCTACTTTCACAAAAGTAACAACTTTTCATAAAAATCACAACTTTTCATAAAAGTCGAACTTTTCATCAAAGTCGCAACTTTTCATAAAAGTCGCAACTCTTCATAAAAGTCGCAACTTTTCATAAAAGTCACAACTCTTCATAAAAGTCGCAACTCTTCATTTTCCATTCACACCTTTTAAAACCCAACAATCCCCCGCATGAATGGGGAATGACTCCAAGACAAAGAAACGGACAAGTATGTGTACTTTAAAAGCAAGAATTAATTGCATCTGGTTAAGTAGGTTTCCCCTTGGACTTTCCGTAGTGAACATATGTCGGATATACTCGGTCAATCGGTAGATGCGATATCTTTGAACCGTCGAGCTTTGATGTATACCTAGACAACCATATGACACACAATTAACCCTTTACCGTTTATGATTCTTACGGTTGTGTTCGTTTTAGCCATGAACACCTCCTGGTTTCATGAGTGTATAGAGAGATGGGCTTTTGACAATTATCTTCTTTGAAGCGGCATACACTTCACACTCACATAGGTGATTTCTAAACGTGTTATCGCGTAGATACACTATTTGGTCAAATCTGTCAAACTTAGCAAATCATTAAAAACTTTAAGCTTTATTAACTTATTAACTAGCCTTAATGTTGTATCCTTGTTCCTGAGCATTGTCTTCATCATGGAAATGAATTGAGTTGGTTGACAATATAATGCCGAAACGTCAGTCACAACTTTGTTTTTCTCCTTGAATCTAGCTCTTGGGATCTCCAGTCTGCTAGATAGAGTTACCACCATGATGACTTGTCCTAAGCCGTAAACTCATTCCCTTAGATAATCTTTCAACTTTCTCTCTAGTTAGGCCTTTTTTATAAGTGGATCCAACACATTATCCTTTGACTTTACATAGTCAATTGTGATAATTTCACTAGAGAGTAGTTTTCTAACGGTATTATGTCTATGTCTTATATGACAAGACTTTCCGTTATATATCATGCTCCATGCCCTACCTATTGCATCTTGACTATCAAAGTGTATGCATACCGATGCCAATGGTTTGGGCCAAAAAGAATATCTATCAAGAAATTTCGGAGTCTTTCAACTTATTCACCGACTTTATCTAGAGCACCTAGCTCACAGATCATTGTAGAGCTAGCGATACATGTCTTTTTTGAAAGATTTCCAAGAGACTGCTCCTCTACCAAGAGTAAATGCATATCCACTCGTGGATTTTACTTCATTTGTCCGGTGATCCAATTTGTATCATTATATCCTTTCAACACTGCTGGATATTGTTAAAATACAAGATGTAGTTTTGAGTATTTCTTAAGTACTCCAAAACTCTTTTCATTGTCATCCAATGAGTTCGATTGGGATCACTCGTGAACTGACTCAGTTCATTAATAGCACATGTTATATCCAATGAGTTCGATTACATGAAAACTCCAAGATTTTTCATATCAAACTTGTTTTCTAGCATATGTTTAGTAGCATTTATGTCATTAGTGTCTCTATTGATGATCAACATATCACCATTATACAAACAAACAATGACTTTGTGATTTTAATGTGAACACATTTATCACTTCCATCATTCTTAAATCCATTTGCCAACATGGGTTGGTCAAATTTCTTATGTCATTGTTTGGGTGCTTGCTTTAGTCCATAATGTGACAAGTTCGCACACTTTCTTTTCTTTACCAGGAACCACAAAATCTTCGGGTTGTTCCATGCAAATTTCTTCCTCCAATTCTCTATTTAAGAGAGTTGTTTTCACATTCATTTGATGAATTTGGAGATCATATACCACAACTAACACAATTAACATCCAAATGAATGTAATTCTAGTTATTGGCGAGTATGTGTCGAAAAGATCAAGACCTTGTTTTTGTCTTGCTTTATATTTGTCAACAGTTTCATCGACTTTCATTTTCCTTTTGAGGATTGACTTTGAACCCAAAAGTTTATTTTCTGGAGGAAGATCAACCAACTTCCAATAGGATTTCTCAAGATTGAACCAATCTCACTATTGACACCATCTGTCCAAAAGGATGAGTCTACAGAAGACACAAGAAATGTTACAAAATCATATTCGAAGGAAGTAAATGTCCTTTGACATTTACTACGCTTCTGAATCTCTTTATTAAGTACATTCTCCTTTTGTTCTTTCCAAGGTCGTTTGGACCTTTCACTAGACTACTCTAGTCTAATTTTATAGTCCACATTCTTAGGTCATATTTTAATCCTTTTAGGAATAGGAACTTGGACTTTGGCTAGACACCTCCACACTTTGCATATTTCAAGTTGGATTTCCTTACTTTCCATTTCTCATATGGAATAGATTGTGTCCTGAACAACAAAACTTTTTATTGCTTTCTTTATGAAAAGACAAAACTTTTTGTTGTTCCCTTTTGCGGTAAGGATAGTTCCTCCACACAAGTTTTGTGGTAAACCTGAACTTATAAGTAATGCAACCATCATTTCCTTCAAAATTCGATTTTTTTCCCATTAGATTGAGGTGAATAGGGCATCAGTTTGATGGATAATTCTACTTTTCAAACATATTTTTGCAAAATGAGATTTATATTCTCCATCCCTATCACTTCTTATCTTTTTTCCAACTGATTTTCAACTTCAATATTATATTGTCTAGACGTTTCTATTGCTTCATCCTTACCATTCAACAAATAGACATAGTCGTTTCTAATGCAATTGTCAATGCAAGTTACGAGATACTTTTTACCACCACGAGATGGTGTTGACATATCACAAATGTCAGTGTAAATCAATTCTAAGGGATTAGAATTCCTTTCAACAGATTTATAAGAATGCTCAGCATACTTAGATTCCACACAAACTTGACATTTTTATTTATTGCACTCAAAATTAGACAAAACTTCTAAGTTGATCAGTTTTCCTTACAATGTTTTGTAATTGGCATGTCCCAAGTGTTCATGTCACAAACAATTTGACTCAAACAAGTAAGAACAAATAAAAATATTGAGTTTGACAAGTTCTCCGCGAGGTAGCTTTTTCTCACAAGTATTTGTTCCTATTTCTTATAATTTTGTGTGATACAAACATTGTTTAGAGTCATCACCTTGTCAAATGTCCTTTTCGAAAGGACCTTTCCATAACTTTCAATTCGATTGTTTTAGAACTACCCATGAACAAAGTTTCATCTGGTCCAATAAAAGCAATATAATTCAAATGCTTCTTTTACAAAACATGACAAATGACTATTCACCAATATTAATGTCTATACAAATAGTTGTATTTAATAGACATACCTTTTCATGAAAAATTACAATATTTCAAGTGACACTTTTTCATAAAAGAACACAATCATTTCGAACAAGTATACATATAATTTGGTAGTTTCATACTAGTTATGTCATATACTAGTAAACTAGAAACTCAACAACCACAATATCAAATATACTCTAAGAATTTTGTGGGTCTAATATAATACAAAAGTATCATCGAATTTTATATCTTGTGCTCCAAATTTAAATTAGACACTAAGTCTAATTTTATCTTTGTCATAAGCAAAGAACCCCCCACATTTTAAATATGATCTCAAAAATATTTTTCAAGTATTTGAAAATAGTTTTGACATATTTTTTTTTCCTCATGCTATCAAAGTGTCATTGGCAACATGGAACCACTTTTTAAAATATTATTATACAAAAGAATTATAGTGCTTCAATTTCATTTGACAATTTTTACACAATGTCAAAGTTCATTCGATAGAGGCACAAAATCACAAACTCTAAGCCACTGGTATTTTTCCTCTATCACAAATAGACATACCACTTAGTATTTATAATACTAACAATAAAGACAAAAAAAATTGTACAATTTGTTTCTATATAACAGTGAAGTTTATAGAAAGTCAAAAGTACAACACTGATTTATTATGTGAAGTTTTCATTTTTTTCAAACCAATAGCATAGTCTAATTTATACAGAGTAGAAAACTACAAAAGTTTTTAGTCTACAAAAATCAATACAATCAAATTTCACATGGAGTACAAAACTACAAAAGTTTATTTTTTAGTCTCCAAACATAATTAAACATATTCATAGATTATCACATAGATATGCTTTTCTTTTCAAATAGCTTTCCAACTATAACATTTTGAAATACTATTTTATCAAACAAAAATGTGCATCTCTCATTCTGCAAACTAAAGAATTTTAAAGGCAACACTTTTTGCCAAAGAAAATTCATTCAAAAAATCATATGGTTTGCAGATCTTTTTTCAAAGACATACATGATAAATGTCAAAACTGTTAACTTTTAGAAACTATTTTCCTCCTTAAATAAATAATAAGAAGGTTACCTGGTGTAATCTTTAACCGAAATACCACCAATTCTTCTAGTACATTCTCACTTCTACCTTGATAAACAAAGCACCAAATTCTGGAGAAGTAATGCATTAATCTTCTACTTCCATGATCTGTTTCTGTCAATCAGTAGAATACAAGAAATACCAACAGTATAATAATTTCCTTAAGATTGTTATTCATCTTGTATTCCTAAGATACTTATAACAAAAAAATTGAAGAACTTGATAAGAAACAACAAAGTATAAAGAGCATTTTCAAAACTAGAAAATTAAAACTAGTAGAAAAAATAGAATTAGAAACAGATTAGAAATAATATACGAATTATTTTTCTTAAAGAAGAAAATCGAGCCCACTGAATGCACAATGTCCCCTTAAGGAAATTATTCCCCTCAAGTACCCGAGGTTAATGGAATATATCCTCCCAGGATAGAACGATCTTACTCACCAGTGTATCGGTACCTAAAATCACGGTGTCAGCGAACCACTCAACGACAGTAAAGTACACTTAGAATACTAGATTTAGTAGTAGTAGAAGAAGTCCAAAAAAATTATGTCTTAAAATGAGAGAAAATCCCTCAATTTATTGAAAACAAAGTGTAGTGTGAAAAAGTTCTTATTGTACCTTACCGGAAAGGTCACAAACCTTTGGAATAGTCACAATCTTTCGGAAAGGTCACCACCTTTCATAAAAGTCACAACTTTTCATAAAAGTCACAACTTTTCATAAAAGTCACAACTTTTCATAAAAGTCACAACTTTTCATAAAAGTCGCAACTTTTCATCAAAGTCACAACACTTCATAAAAGTCGCAACTCTTCATTTTCCATTCACACCTTTTAAAACCCAACATAATTAGCTTTTGTTTGCCACATTGTAATTATGGTTATATTAATTTCAAATTTTGAATATAGACTAAATTATGCTAATGAAATAAATAGATAGTACAAAAAATTGAATAGAATTACATGAAAAAGTAAAGTTTGAAATGAGAAGGAAACGAAATATAAATAAATAAAATAAATAAAATAAAAATTAGAAAATATTAGAATAACAAAAATAAATTAAAATGAAAAATACGAATATATATTTATTTATTTTATGTAATTACACCAATTCCTAACTGTCCCTTGGTATTTGAGGAGTGTAAGTACTATTTAATTACACCCAATTATGTTCTTGCCAAGTAATTACTTGATCTATCAAACATATCAAAAAGTGTAATTATACCAAATTTCAATTACATTGTGACTTTCGAAACAAGCCCTAAAGGTTTTCTCGGTGGAACAGAACTTTCTATATCTATCAATTTTTGGGAAAAAAAGTCGTGAACGTTTATAAATAAAAAATCTTTTATTCTCATAAGAGAATACAAAAGCATCCACGATGTAGTACTTTTAAGGTTAGAGAGTTTTTTTTGGGGGTGGGGGGAATTATTTTCTCTATAGTTTTTATGCTTTCTTATATAATATAAGATTTTTCATGTGTAGGTTAATTGACCAAGATATTACAAGTATTATGTCCTCTTTAGTGTTTTTATGTTATTGTCTGGTTTATCGTCGCTAAAAAGACTGTAATTAGAAGATTTCACGTCATGTTATTCTATTTTAATAAGTGGTGTCAAAGCTAACGATCGAGCGAAATCAAAGGCTGATCCAAATCAAGTTACAACAAATTTAACGATAATGAAGAGGTTTTCTTAATCAAAATGAATAAGACTGAAATAATATATGTAGAGATGAAATTCTAACATATTTTTAACAATCATATTGTTTCATTTTTTTTAAAACAAAAAAAAAATCTACATGCTTTCTTTATTGCATGTTCTCCAGCTAATTTCAACTCCTACTAACTTTTAACGATTGGGTTTTAATTTTCATGTCATTCTTATTTTTTATTAATGGTAATTAATTAAGCCGTCCAAAAAAGTACATTTGTCAGATGCATGCTTACCTGATAGAGTAATGAGCAATATGTTGACTTCAGTTAATGTTTATTATACTAAATAATGCAATTTAGGAGCAAATCTAAATTCTTTAGGCTGCGAAGCTCATCTACAGTTCTATTGGGGAGGAAACAGATATCTGGTGTAAGTACTACTGCATTTTTATCTATTCATGTAGTAACTCAGACACTCAGTCATGCATAATAAGTATATTTGCTGAGATGATAGGGTGTTTTTTTTATAGGAGGAACAATTTCTTTTTCTTACTTTTATAGTTAATCAGTATGATGAAAAAAGGTTTCGAAATGTTGAGTTCCAACAAGTTTAAGTGTTCAGTTGACAAAGTGGGAAGTGTAGGGGTTGGGATAACATTCCGGGACAAGTACAAGCCATTCCTCCTTGAGAAGAAAAGGAAAAAGAACCTACATTAGTGTTGACACCCAATTTTGGACCTCCACATATAGATTAATCATCGAGTTTCTTCAATTTCAAACGATTTTAAAATAATTAGTTTTTATAAAACTCAAAATAGTTTGCGAGTTAGTTTGAATACATTCGTCATTTTTATAATTTTCAATGATATATGTATAATTAGTATATTTTATGCATATTCATAAATCATTTCAAAAAAGAAAAAGATTTTATTTTTTACTTAAGTATTTTGGTAATTAACTTATATAGTTATAGTTTATATTTTGAATCAATTATTTTATAATTGAGTTAATTATTATATTTTGTTGAGATTAAGAAGCTCGTTAATTAATTATATTAATTCATCTTATTTAATTACTAGCCGAATTAACTAAAAGAATTCAATTTGGCTAGATTGTTAATTCATCTACCTAATCCTTTATTGCAATTTTAGCCATTTGATAACCTCACCTAACCCTTTATTTCACTCCAAATTGGAAACCAATTCTTCCAATTTCAGCTTAATTCCTTCTTCCCAACGACCCTCTCCAATTTTCAGCATTTATAGCATCCCATTCTTTCAGCAATGCAATTTCCAGCCCACTTTCTATCCAAAAAGACCCATCAGCATACCAAGCCCATACAATACAACAAGGATTAATTACTTGTGTGGGTTCATTTTAATTAATAGTTACTAATTTTAAACATATTCTTTAATTATTACCATCTATAGCAATATATGACAATATTATGTATACTTATTTTATTAGATTTATCCTCTCTTACGTTCTTTCTCCCTTTTTTCTGTCTCTTGCTCCTCCTTTTCCTCACTACACCCCCTCTTTCTCTATTCTCTTTTTCTCTTTCTTTTTCTCTCTACACACACTCTCTCTCTATGCTATTTTTCTCTTTCTTTTTCGCCCTGTACCCCTTCTCTCTATGCTCTTCCTTAATCTTTCAATATTATAAAAAAAGAGGCTTTTATCAAAGGCTGAAGATCTTTAGAAAAGTAAGGAAATTTTTCAAAAATCGAAGCATTGGGGCTGCTTAGTTTATAGAAAAAGTCAATTAATATTTTATTTCTTGCTTTGGCGTTATCGACGGTTTCCATTCTAATGAAAGTTATATAAATAATTATGTTCATACTTGATGAAAATTTGAAGATTTGAATTTTTATATATATGAAGATTTGAAGATATGAATATTTGAATATATGAAGGTATGAAGATTTGAAGATATGATGTCATCTTTGTAACAAATGAATAGACATGCATAATAAATTGAAAAATGAATTAAACTTGAATTAAAAATGTATTACACACATATTAAAGTTGAATTAGAAGAGAATTAAATAAATACAAAAAGTAGCAAACGAAAGAGCATTCCATGATCTGTAAATTGAATAAAATTTGTATCAATAATGAATTAAACAAGTAATCCAATCGTAACAAATCAACCAATTATAAACTACAAAATGAATTAAACTTGTATTAAAAGTGTATTACACAAATATTAAAGTTGAATTAGAGGAGAGAATTAAGCATGAATAAAAAACGTAACTAATAAAAGATCAGTCAGTGATCTATAGAGTGATTTAAACTTGTATGAATAATGAATTTAACAAGTAATCCAATAGTAACAAATCAACCAATAAATTGTAAAATGAATTAAACTTGTATCAAAAGTGTATTACACATATATTAAAGTTGAATTAGAAGAGAGAATTAAGCATGAATAAAAAACGTAACTAATAAAAGACCATACAGTAATCTACAAAGTGAATTAAACTTGTATCAATAATGAATTAAACAAGTAATTCAATAGTAACAAATCAACCAATAAACTGCACAATGAATTAAATTTGCATTAAAAGTGTATTACACAATATTAAAGTTGAATTAGAAGAGAGAGTTAAGAATGAATGAAAAACGTAACTAGCGAAAGACAAGAGAATGATATATAGACTGAATTAAACTTATATTATTCATGAATAAAACATGTATTATATGTGTCTTATAAGTTATTTTGATTTGTATCACTAAGAACGCGAGTGATTTTTGCAATATGTATTAAACATGTAGTATGTTTGTATTATAAATGTATTATAAGTATGTTACCTAAATTATTTGGATGGATATCAGTAAAAAGGGGAATATGTCTGTCATATATGTTATAAATGTATTGTTCATGATTTTAATACAGTTTTAATACAATTATGAAACGATTCTAATACAATTTTAATATAAATATGAAAACTTCATTTTTTTGAGCTTTAATCTAATTTTTACTCCTAAAATCAATTCTAAATTTAATCAATCCCTCTTAAAATTGAGATATAAACTCCAAATGATATTTTCAACTGTTTGCAAGAACAACCGATCTAAACAAAACACAAATTTGTAAAATTCAAATAATGAATTCAAAGTTTGAAGTTTTTTAATGACTATCAATGGTGAATTCATGCTATTGTAATTTTAGAGATTTTGAATGTGTGCTTGTGCACACGATTTTGTATAAATTTTGGGATTTTGTATTCTACTCCTTGTTGTTTTTAAGTGAAAATCATGAAACATGAGTGACAATCGATTTGAAGATAAAAATATTTAAAAATAGTTCTTTAGATGAAAATTGTGAAGAGGAAGAAGATGAAGAGAAATCATGATTGTAAGAGAAAAAAATTGCAGCGAAGGAGAAGAAGACATTGGATAAACAGAGACAAAAAAAAAGAGAATCACTTAATATTAAGGAATTGTTATATTTAATTACAAAATTTCTATTGTTATAAATGGTAAATATTTTCTTAATATAGGATACCTAGGTGATTTACCCATACAACAATACATACAACAGCAGCCCATTACAACAACAAACAAACGCGTACAAACGACCCCTGTATGTCGTCTTCTTCTTCTTCAACGCGAAACCGAGCCCAGAATTGCGCGGAGAACCTAGAAACGACTCAATCCAGCAGCGATTCAGCGACCCAGGAGGCCCAAATCGTGGCAGCGATGTGTCCATCTCGTACAAAAGCCGTTCGAGAATCATTTAACGTGTCTTCATCTCATATGCTTGCTCGTCCTTGCTCAAAATCGGACGCATCTCCTCCAATTCGTACAAGAATTTGTTGCCAACCTTATCCTCAAAAGAATTCGAATTTCAAATTCAAATTCATCCAAAAATCCCTCCCGATTCCCCCCCCACCCACCCACCCATTTTTCAACCTAGTTTTCCCCCCTATAAATACCCCTTCTTCTTGTTTGTTTGGGGTTGGAAAAAGGTTGGAATCAGCAGGCATTAGAGAAGAAAAAATACAACGAAATTACTAGTAACATACTATTTCAATCAATCGAAATATATAGAAATAGGCTCCAAACAATAGGAACTTGGGAGTTCAGCTTAGGATTTTTCTCTCTTGCTATTTGTTGTAGCTTTGTGGTGAAGTCGTTGCTGGCTCTTGGTTCCAGTGTCGCTGCCTGAAAAAAGGTAACGCCTTCTCCGTTATGATATTCCATTCATCTTTCTCTATTTTGACACGGTTTTCTTTCTAGTGTTGTGAGGTTGTCATCCTGTGGTCATGTGTTGTTGATTGTCGTTGATTTTTGTAGTTGAATATGTTGTGCTTATGTTTCTTATGCGATTTCATAATCTAGTGTTAATGTTGATTTATGTTCTGCCATTTTGTATTTGGTGCTATCGTTTCTCTGTTTCTCTATTCGAGTTTGTTTTGTTATTTTTCCTCTCGTATGTTTGCTGGAACGCGGATGAATTCGTATTGTTTGTTCTATTGCCTAGCTGAGCATGATTGACTTGAGTTCATGCTTTCATTTAACTTAAAATCTCGTCGAAAACACTTGCCATTTGTCAGTTGCTGCCTAGAACTTTCTCTATACACACTTAAAGTTACAAACTGATTGTTGTCTACTTATATATTATGGTACAATCCGCTCTTATTACATCCATGTTTTTTCCTCATTAAATTTCATATTTGTGTGCATATGTTTTTTTTACATGCTTGAATTCCTAACAGTGCAGTGCCAAGATTCTTTCTTTTGTTTGCTTATCCAATTGTTGGTTACATCCTTGTTTAGCTCTCCTGTTAATGTGAAATCTTAATGGCCTTGTTCGTTGATTTTTTTTATGGTTAAATGCCAATTGTTTGCTTTATTGACGCAATTAATTCTCATGTGAATTAAGTTATGTCTCATTTGTTTCCTTATTCCAAATACTAATGTTGCCTTACTATTTTTTCTATGCATGAAACTCATCTTGGACTTCGTCTTTCTTCCCTTTGCATTTCGAGAGGGCCGTAAAGGCCAATTTCTTTCCTTTACCAAGTCAACTAGGTCAGTGAAACTGCAGACCAGGGCAGCGAGGACAGTGTATAAGGCTGGAGCAGGTTGCAGGTCTCAAAAGGCCTAAAAGAGGGTTGTATACATGATGTATACAGTGGTATACACTAGTATACATGGCAAAAAATGGTGATACGGGTTTTAAAACGCCGGAATACGATGCCCAACTTCGGAATACAGGTTGCAACGTTGATATACACGAGGGAAGCTAATACATGAAGCTTGTATACACTGGTATACACCGTCGATATACACTGAAAATTGGCCCAAAAACAGTATATACACAGATATACAGTAACTGTATACTGCTGATTCAGGGTGAAAAATAGGCCAAAACCCAATATAATTAAAGTGGCAGGTTGAAGAAGAATAATATTGGGTTGAAGTCCATTCGAATTTTCAGCAGGATCAAATTTTAGACTTGGGACAGGAGAAGAAAAGTTGGGCCTGCCAGCCCAATAGATTTGAATTTGGGCAAGAGTCCAAATTCGAACTGTTTATTTCTTTCTTTATTTGTTTATTGTGTTAACTAACCTTGCTTTGATTTGGTTTAAATTTAATTTAATCCCCAAAAGATAGTCGTTTCTCCTTTTATGTCTGATTAAAATATTTGTGTTCTATTCATTATTTTATTTTACTTATATTGTTTGTCAATATAAAAAAATATAAAAAATAAAAAATATCATTTTTCTTAAAATATATATATTAAATTTATTTCTTTTCAAGTAATATTAAAAATGAACCCTTTTATTTTCAATTGATTTTATCTGTTTAAGTCTTCTGAAAACCTTAAGTTTTTTCTTGATTTTTACTAAATATTAAGTGGCAACTCTGTTTTTATGAAAATTCGATTTCTCTTAAATCATAAGTTTAATCGATTTTTTGAAAACTCAGTCATTTTTATTTTATTTATATTTTCCTAATAAAACAATTAGAACATTCAACACGGAAGAAAACATAGGGATAGTACAGTAAGAGGCAATCTAATGCCATTATTAATTAGTAGCCTGGATTCGGGATCAACTTGGATTGTATGCAGGATGCATGATACGAGAACTATCTGAATTGGGGATTTTTCCATAGGCGTTTATTGGAACTGTGTAAAGATCTGATAAATCATTCTCTTCGTGTAGGTGTTGATTAGACCAAGAGACTCCAGTTACCTTCCTCAAACCCTCAAGTTGATTAGCCACTTCCTTCATTGTAGGCCTATCTTCTCCGTGCAACTGAAGACAGATCTTCACTAGCTCAGCCATCTGTTGAAGTTGCTCAAGATTCCCTTCTCGCAAAACACGACGATCAAGAATTTGAAATAAGCTATTGTTTTCCACGGACGAAACAAAATAATCAGCCAAATTCTTTTGATCGTCATTTCTATCTCCAGAAACTGGTTTTAACCCCGTTAAAAGTTCTGCCAAAACTACTCCAAAGCTGTAAACATCACTTTTATCTATCAATTGGCTTTTGAAAAAATATTCAGGATCCAAGTACCCAAATATACCTTGAACTAATGTAGCCACACGTGTTTGATCCAGAGGGATGAGCCTTGAAGCTCCAAAATCAGCCACTTTAGCAGTGGAAAAATTATCTAACAATATGTTGGAAGACTTGACATCTCGATGAGTTATAGGCATGGAGGCAAATGAATGAAGGTAAGCAAGTGCAGTGGCTGCTCCACGTTGACTGTGAATGTACTCATAAAGAGTTCCTTCAAAGACATACTCATAAACCAATAAAGGAACTTCATCTTCCAAACAACACCCAAAGAGCCTCACCACATTTCTATGGTTGATTTGAGTGAGAATAAGCACCTCATTGATAAACTGCTCAAATTGACTCTCATCCACAATTCTAGATTTTTTAATTGCAGCTACACGGTTATCACTTAGCACACCTCTATATACGATCGCGTAGCCACCACGACCAAGAATTCTGTCATTGGCATAATTATTGTCTGTAGCTTTCTTCAGCTCCTCTGCTGTGAATAGTTTTGTTGCTTTCACACCACCGTCATTAGTGGAGATTGAATAGTTATTAGGCCCTGTGATGGAAGCATAGTCATCGCAACCAACTACAATAAACTTGTTCAGCGCAGAGAAACTATAAGGCGTTGATTCTGAAAATCTGGTCTAAGCAAGTGATTCAGTGAGCACAACTCCACTGGAGTTGTAACATCTCCAACCGATTGAATTGGAGATGCGCAATTCAGCATCGGAGATGTCGTACACCACAATGTTTTCTCCTAGGATGAGTTCCTGAGAACCATCATGAGATGTGTTACAGTTGAGCTCGATCGAACCCTGAATCAAAAGCGCAATCTGAGCCAATACCAAATGGGTACGGAACTGTTACGTTTCCACACTGCTTAGGGCATCCTGATTTTGTTATAGTGATGCTGGTGCTATTAGTGGTACTGTTTTGGGCAGTGACTAATGTTAGTATTAGCACATGACAAGCAATGAGGTAATAAAGCAAACTCATATGGTTTCGTTTTGAGTTTTCAAGAGGATGTCAACTCTAGTTCGAGTAACAACTTTTATTTCTTTTCTTTTCTCTTATATAGAAGCCATAAACTAAGGAGCTTTGGGGACTGGGGTGGTTATGCTTCAACTTGTGCTTTCTCATTGGTTGCACATATGACTTATCCTGGCTGTTATATTTACTTTTCCTTAAGTTTATTATGTTGCCCCTTCTTTTCTTTTCTTTTCCTTTTTTTTTTTTTGCAAATGCACATAATTTCTGGCTTGCTATACATAAATCAAATGTGTTCTTTAATTTGGTCTTAGTTGATATTTTGTACTCTAATTTTAGATGTACATTAGTAAACACTTAAACTTATATAAAGTTGGACAAGTAAACACACATGTTCTACGTGTCATTCTATAAATTAGTTTGAGAGAATTTTACGTGAATTGCCACATAGAACAACATGTAGAACACGTGTATCTACTTGTTCAATTATATACAAGTTTATGTATGTATTTGTTGTCTGTGCACGTCTAAAATTAGAGAACGTAATTTTCAGCTAAGGTCAAATTAAAGGGCACTATTATGCCTAAAAAAAATGGTTGTACTTGGAATACTTCCACTCTATAGAGAGTATGATTACACGTCTAGTCTAGTCTAGTATATATTAAGATGCAAAAACTTGCTGAGCGGGTCGAGTTGAATATAAATCTATTGAAAATGAATTAAATAAAAATAAATAAAATATTGGATTCGAGTCGACTTATATTTTAAATGAGTAACAATGAGTTCTTCAATGGATATTATGGATAAATATGGATACCCATATTATAGTAGGGATTATATTAAAATCTTTAAAAGCAAAATATTTTACCCCACTCCCCCACACACACACCACAACCCCCTGCCCACC